>VXAK01017584.1:1422084-1441114 GCA_013399435.1 Arenaria interpres
AGAAAGAAAAAAGAAAAGGAGAAAGAAAAAGAGAAAGAAAAATAAAATCCTCAACTAAAAAATGCACAATTAAGAAAAAGCTCGATGCAGCATAACTGCTTCAGGGCATGGACCTCATGGAGGCTCCTCTGGCTCTTGCTCTGGGGAGGGCGTGAGCAGAGATGCTGCTCCTGGTCTCAAAATACCCACAATAAGCAGGCGATGCTTTGCTTCTCCAGGATATAAATCATATTTTTGAAGATTTTTGTACCTGCAGAGCAAGATGCCCCTCATCAGCCTTGGGGGGAAGTTGTTGCTGCTCCTCTGAAGGCTGCGTCTGAAGGATTCGCTTTATCCCACTTTGGACTGGAGTTAGGAAAGGGGGGATAGTTCCCACTGAAAGCAAACAGAGAAAGCTAAACCCCCCCAGTTCTCCATTAAAGACAGTTTTGTATGAAATGTTTAACCAACTTTTAATCTACATGAAGAACTGGAGATATGAGCATCGACAGAAGTATTTACTGAGGGGATTTCTCATCTATGATGCAAGCGGGTAAAAAATATCATTTCACCTTCTACTGAGAATGAGGAAAGGAATACTATTTTTTTTTTTAAACCGCACTGTTCCAGCAGATTCATTAGCAATCTGCCTAAATATTCTCCAAACTATTTTTTTTTTATTCCAATAAGGAAAAAAATGGTTTCAAATTTTTGAAAGTACTAATTAAAAGAGAGAATGGAGAAGTTCCACCTTGCAAATCTCAAGCATTATAATTTTTTTAATTTACTGTTATACCTTCAACTTTAGGCCCGAAAGAAGCTGGAAATTTAACAACAAAAAATAACCTTCGTGGTTATCATTTAGATGATGCAATCAATAACCGTATCATATGTTTGGGGGTTTTTTTGAGGGAATTTTTGAGAAAAAAATATGGGTGGATTTGGTTAAAATTATATGGAAAAATGCCCCCAGGCTTTGGAAGAGCCCTATCACTCACAGGCAAAGCTTCTCACATTAAGAGCAGACTTTGTGGGCAGGTACGTTTCTGTGTATGCAATTTTGTTTTTCAGAAGCAAACTCAAAGCCATTCAAAAACACATTTTAAGATAAGTGGAGCATTTTCCTAGACACCTTTCCATTCCCTGGAATCCCTGGTGTTTGGGGGTTTAGCTGTGTCAATATAGAGAATAATGCAGGGAAGTCAAGGGCCGAACACAAAGCCCCGTTGTACCTAAAGCAACCAATGCAGCCTTGCCATCATCTTCAGCAGAGATGAGATTTCACATTATTTACATAATTTTTGTAGGATGAAAAGACTTTTAGGAAAGTCTCAGTGCTGACTGCTCCTCTGACATCCCCAGCACTGCACAGAGGTGAAAGCCACCTGGAAAAGAGGCAAATTTTCCAATTGGGCTTCCTGGGGGTTTACATTTAGGGTTGCAGAGCCTTGTGAAATGACATTGAACTCTCTGCTCTAGAGACTTCTGGCTTATAGTCAAGAGCCCGAGAAGGAGGGTTTATGATCTGATTTTTCTGCAGATGCTTCCTGATGATATCCTTCACAGATAATTTTCCTTGAATATTTAAAAAAATAATTAACGTGGAGGGGTTGTTTGTCGCTGCTTTTTTGCAAGTGGAAGAAATCCTTGTAGCTGGCTCGGGTACCAGTTTTGTACAGGGAAAACGTTCACATTTGTGTCAGCTCCCAGCCCTAATTGCTCTGTTGATAACATTATCCTATCTTTAAATCTGTCATTTCAATTTTTCTAAATCTTTCATTGCTCTTGAAAACACTTCTTTAAGGGGAACCTGCAAGGAGGAGGGCTGCTTGACACTTCCATCATCTTTCCCATTAGTCTCAGAAGATCAAGAGGCTTCTCTTCCATCCTGCCACGGGGAGTTCTCTGTGCAACGTGTCCCTACTGTTCTGCAAGTCTGCATTGGTCGTGCTAGAGAGACTGTCCTGCATAAATCACTGAAGTTCAGTCCTGAAGGAGTGGGCAAGGACTCACACGGTGAGAAATGTCATCTCACCCACACCCCTACTCTGCAGTAGGGTCCTGGACCTTCTCCAGGTCAGGGAGAGCAGCTCTGCTCCTCTAGGCAGATCTGGTTTTGCATCCTGAGATATAATGACGAAGAGACATTGCAAGGATTTGGGCATTCCTACCCCATGTCTGCTGGCTGGCAATAAGGAGGTGCTGGATTAGCTCCACCTGTCCTCAAAGGATGGTAGGAAACTGCATTTCCCCATCCCTATCCTTTTTTTCCCCAGTTTCTCTCCTTATGGCTCTGCCTGTTTGCTTCATGAGTCGTCTGGTGGTGTCCTCTAGTGGTTCCTTCCTGCACAAGAAACACTGGCTCCTTGGCTAATTTATGTCAGCTGCATTGTAAAAAGCAGTTGGGGGAAGGAAAACCACAAACTTTTGACAGGACTCAAAGGAATAGAAAAATAGACATTCTCCTTCAGTTATGTGCTTAAAAGTTATAGCAAAATTCAGTCCGTCCTAATATTAAGAAAATTTTGTGAAAGGTAACAAACAGCAGCATGATTCAGTACTTTTGAAGTGATGGCTTTCTATAAATATAGAGAAAAAAATCAGAAATAGCCAGTAGAACTATTAATTAAAATGTGAAAGCAGATAAATAATGAATAGCAGTGTCATGTATTCATTAAGATTCTACAAATGAAAAATATCTCTCCTGGTTATTCCTTTGATGAATCTAGCCCAAATATACTTGAACTGCAACATAAAAAATTCAGGATGCTCGTATTTCATTCTGTATCAGCCATTCTCAGATCCCCAGATCTCAAAGGCAAGAACTGCAAACGACTAATCACAGCATTGACACTGACCTCTTCCTCTAGCCTTAGACAAGTCATTTAACCTGCCGTGGGGTCTTAAGACAAGAAAGTCTCTAATAAACCTTTATGAAGTTGGGCATAGTTTTGTGAAGCCGAGAGACCCTTGCAAGGGGAGCAGCTAGTGTGGGGTGCAGGGCTGTGGACGGAAACCTCAGATGTTTGGTCCAAGGATTCCTGAGGGCTGAGGCTGTCTCTTGTTTATTCAGGGGATCATCTTAGAAAAACAACAAGGTCCCACAACTCCTGGTGGCTCTGGCTGTTTGTTTGCTTTGTGGCAACCTCATGGACTCGTAACTGAAAACTGGCAGGTAGAAACTTCTGCTGTCCACGCTGTCCTGGCTCTCAGCAAACATATTTGTTCCTTATACTGTTTTCACTTAGGCACAGAGACACCAGCTAGAACCAAACCAGCCACACTGCTGGGCTCTGCCTCACCAGCAAGATAAGCCACACTGTTGTGGTCCACCACTGCCTTTAATCCAGCGGTCCAGTTCTTCCCTACCATCACAACTGCAGGCTGGATCAGAACACTTCCAGTTTATAGGTGAATCACTTACATTTTAGAAGCTTAATGATAGGGAAAGATTACAACAAATTATTCAAGTTTCAGAAAGCGTGGACAGATCTCACTTCAGCAGGAGGGGGATGAAGCCACGCAGCAAAGAAGGGAGTTACAGGGGAGGCGTTACTTGGACAGCCATGGAAGAGAAGGCTTCTCTATTTATTCTGCATTTCTCCCAGTGATAGAGCTTCCCCAGAGCCATCACGACAGCCTGCTTTCTTTCCTCTCTTATAGAAGTCAGATTACCATCTCTTACTCAATTAATGGCTTTTCTATTGCAATTATTGTCAAAATTTCAAACCCGTACCATCACTGGGGAGAATGTCACAATACCAACATCTACAAGACCCTTTGGAAACCAGCCCATGGCTTCATAGTGAGAACAGCCATGACATTTTGTCCTAGTCATATCACTGTCACCCTCAGCAGGATTTGATTTGGAGACCTAAAACATCAAGGTCTGTGACCCTTCTCTAGCAGTCTACAACTTCTAGCCCTACTTACAGGAACAACCATCTGCAGAGATGGAGGCTTTCCTCTAACCACTTGTGCTCAGCACAGTACCATCAGTGAACGAGATGTATTTTGGGGCCCTGTCAAGCAAAGGGAGCACATGGGGAAAAGGATGCATAGCACTGCTGCAGGGAGAAGGAGAAGAGAGCTACAGGCTCTTATCTCCCAGATAAACCTCTGTTTGTGCAAGGTAGATTAAAGAAAGAAGAATCAGTCCACCTGCTGCATTATATAAATATGTTTAAAATAAATATATAGAGCTATATGTGTATAACATACTAATGTTGCTTCTTTGTTAAAATGTTTTCCAAAAGCACCTAAGCCCCTTTTGAAGAACCAGAACCCAGCACATCGCTGAAATCCAAGGGCAGCCTTAGTCCTGAAGTCACTTCAATACTAACGCCCTTCTTCCCCTCCAAAACCCCTAAACAACCAAAAAGAGACAAAACAAAACAAAATAAAACAATAAAACCTAACCAAAACAACTGCCATGTCACTGCTCTACAACACAAGCAGCTACAACACAGTGTGACTTATTCATGGAGCCTCGGCAGAGACTGTCACCGCAGGCTGGTCCTCCTCCCACCCCACCCGTGGGGGTCCAAGGCTCTGTGCAGAGGGGGAGCAGGAGGGCAAATGGGCACTGAAACCTCCTGCCACGGCCAGTGGGTGTCTCAGCCCGGCGATTCTTTTTGCTCACACAGAAAACGTTTTCGCTAAACATTAAAATAAGGTTCCTGAAGTGTACCGGCGGTTGTTAATAAAAGACATGCTTTCCCCTGGGGTTTGTCAGCTCTGCACTTCAAAGCTCATTTTACACACAGGCTGACGCTGTATTTTAAAAAGGGAATGTTAACATGAGCTCTTTAGTCAGATGAATAAAGTATGAGGAGCCCCCTCTCCTACCCCCTCCCATCAAATTACAAAAAAAAAAAAAAAAGGCAAACTAATTAAAAAAACTCCAAAACAAACCAACAGCCTCTGATGGATTTAACATTAGAATTCATATTAGAATTGGTTTTCTGCTACATCTTCACTCCTCTGATTTTTTCCCTGAACTTGTGTTGTCCCACCAACTCTCTTCTCTCCTGGCTGGAAATTCACCACCGCAGGGACAGCCCTCAGCTCCCACCTCAGTTTGTGCTGGAGGTCTGGGAAACCTCAACAGTCAGTACAGAGCACTTCAGCACAACAGGCGTGCATCCTACACTTTGGGTTGAGACTTCCTCAACACACCACAAAGCTCCAGAGTGCATTTCATTCAAGCAGGAGACAGCTGATATTTGCTGGCAGCAAAATTTAGGAAATAGTTTCCAAGAACAGGGAGCGTGTTTGGCTGGTCTTATCACCATCCACGTATTCTTCCTTCCAATTAATAGGGAAGTTTAAGGGCTAGGCAAAGAGTGTGCTAGCATCCTGGCTCCAAAACAGGGAGCTATTGGAAGGGGGAAGCTGGAACACACCCCTTGGCAGGTAAATAAAAATCCCAAGCTCTACGAATGGCATATTTTTCCCGTATTGCTAAACAGAAAACAAGACCAGGTGAAGGCTGTCTCA
This sequence comes from Arenaria interpres, assembly GCA_013399435.1. Taxonomy (NCBI): domain Eukaryota; kingdom Metazoa; phylum Chordata; class Aves; order Charadriiformes; family Scolopacidae; genus Arenaria; species Arenaria interpres. Next base: position 1,427,563 of record VXAK01017584.1, read on the forward strand.
GACAGATCTGCTAGAGCTGGAGACTCCAGTCTAGACAGGTGAACAGTTGGATATGCCCCTTTCCTGGTGTCCATTTACCTCATACCTCTTGTTCAGGTTGCTCTGTGGAGGCCGTCATCTCATGCTACTCTTCATCACCAGGCTCTCCTGTTCACAGTGGGTACAAAAGGCAACAAGGACCCACCATTCCAGCAAGAGTATGGTAGTCCAGAACCATCTCAAACCCACTGCTATGGGGTTTCATGCCCATGGGAGCTCCTGGGCAGCTTACATCCAGCAACACCTCCCAGCCCTGGTCAGAAGAGAACTGTTTTCTCCTCTCACTCTCACTTTCATCCCCTCTTTTTAATAACTTTCATCTTTGGACAACATCCAAGGCCCTACGAACATAGGCTTTCAGCTGAAGCATAACATTAGCATTATGCTGTACTGTCCAGCGCAGCTAACTTCACCTTTGGGCTTCCTTGCCAGGACTTTTTGGAGGTTGTCTCCCACCAAGATCAGTGGCACCTCCATGGAGGTTGTCTTCTGCAAGAAGGTGCCGGCCTCAGCAAGCTGGATTGAGAGGACCCAGCTCAGCTTCCATGTCACTGGTGCTTCAGGCTCCGCGAGCCACAACCAACGTGAAGACAACTGATTTAAGGGCTGCAGTGCTGCAGGCAGCAGTAAGATTCAAGCAACACTGGCTGACGATGCACATGGAAAGAGCCAGGCTCCTTTTATCACCAGAGAACCCCCTCCCAACATCAATTCAGAGCACATAAATTAGGTGCCGTCTACTATTAGGGATAAAATGTGGGAGAGATGTAGGGTCTCAAGCAAAGGACAGCTCTTGAAGAGACCTGAAATCAAAAGAGAATTAAAAGAAAAATATATTACTTCTAGTTATTTGGACAGTTAATTACAATGATATATATGTATATTAAGCTTATATTTATTGTTAATTACTGAATAATTTATATCACCATGCAGTTGACAGAAACTGTATAAAGCAATGAGAATGGTTTTAAATTATTTTAAGTGCTCTGAATGTGTGAGAAATATTTTTTAAGATATATTGAGAGATTCAAATCTAATTATAACACTGTTACAGAAAGCTCTGTTTGGGCTAATGTTTTTTTCTAGCAATTAGATAGTGGTTGATGATGCAATTACACTCTTATGTACAAGGTCTTTGCAACCAAGATAATTTTTTTATTGAAAACTAATTAGAAGACATAATACGTGAGAAGTAGTTATATTCAGTTTTTTCTATCATTTTCTCCAGACACATTTTGTAGCTCCAGTGTGGGTCTCAGCATAACAAAAAAAGGTAGGGTGAAGTGGAAAAAAAAGGAAGGAAAAGAGTCAAGACAAGCAATTAATGCACGGTAACTCTCCTCAGAAAGGATTATCCCAGTCTCCATCGGAGGAACGTGCAGTTAAGGTTAATTTCAAATGGAAGAATAATCTCACACATGAGAGTAAGAAGATTAAAAAGGCAAAAGACAGAATAAAAATTCTTAATGACATTTTGTTTGTTTTCCAAATCTCATGATATAAAGATTATGATTCAATGGATTGGGGTAGGGGGGGAGATGTTTTTTCTTTTTTTAATTCCCCTCTTCATTTCCTGAGCTGGCAGCTCTGTAGCTTTGGAGCATCACTCAAAACCTCTTTGGAAAAGACAGTCTTTAGACAAAGGCCTGGGCCAAGTTTCCTCACTCAAACATCCAAGAACCTGCCCTGGCTCAACTTTGCACCTCGTGGGAATCAAGCTGGTCCCAGCCAGGCCAGCTGACCCCAGGAGACTGGAATAAACCGAATAAAAGGAGGCATCAGTGGCAAGGTCCAAAGGAAGCAACTCTCCAAGTCACCTCGGAACCGGTGTATTCTTTCCAAGAGCTGGCAGGCAACACCAGTTCTGCCTTCCCCTCTTTTTTCCTTTGCTTTGCTTTTCTGCTTGGACCAGAGTTCCAGTGGGTCTAGTGGGCCAGGCTGCCCAGCTGGTCCGAATGCCAGTCATCTTTGAAAAGGATCATTTAGATAATTTAGAACAGCTAGAATCTGAATAGTTAAGATTTATCAGTGAATTAGGAAATAGCAGATGAAAAATCAAAGACCATGCTATCACTCACCAATAATAAATGTTTCTTTCTAGAAAATGAAAATCTTATGCAAAGAAGCATTCATTATCATCCATCATGGGTGCTTCTGCAGAATCAGTCTTCACTGTACCTTGTGATGGCACGATCTCAGAGATGCAGCGATCTACCACTTGTTTGGAAATTAGCAAATTCTCCTTAAATCTTTATCCCACGCTAACTTCCCTTGCTCATTTACAGCAATTGCATCCCCACTGAATTCCATAACACTGTTACTGTTGACTTCCATCAACAGGAGAGCACTTCAGTCCTGCACAGCCAAAGGCTGGGATCTTCAAGAGAATTCAAGAGTCTCAAGTCTATTTTACTGAAAGATGAAGAGAAGGATAATAAAATACTTAAGCAGTCATTTAAACACTGAAGCTCAGGGGATGGCATCAGTTTCAGTGGTGAAGACTGGAAACCAACAGCTCCTCTCCAGAACTGCATTTAGGCAACCACATGGATCTCTTAGGCATCACCACCTCCTTAAGCAACCACCAGCTGAGGGCTGAAAATCCTCTATGGCAGGTCTAGTCATGCAGAGACCACACCATGCCTCCACACTGCGTCAGAGTATCCCTTGGCAGGTCCAAATTGCCAAACAAGAGCACTGCTCGTCCAGTGATTTACCAGATGTGGTGCTGGGCAAGTCTTGCATCTGCTGTCACAAGTATCCCTGCTCTGCAATGCATGTAGCAGCAGTAGCGGTGGCTGCCAATTCTGATAACTTTTGTTTACTGTAATTCACAGGTTTAAATATTTATTTTATTGATGGGTTACTGTGCTTCTAGAATGGTTAGTGCTCAAGGAAAAAAACCAAACATTGATCCACCTGAAAAAAAAAAACAAACTAGCATTTAAAAATCTAGTTAATAACAGGATATCCAGATTTCCATGTCTTCCCATGATACGCTTGGTTTCAGAAATAGGTAGACATTGTTACCATGGTCAATGGCCAATATTCAGGTTGTTAAAGCTGGGTCAAAGAGGACCAACTCAACACAGTGACCTCTGTGCCTTGCAGCAGTCACTTCCCTTCACGCTCAGAGATGTGACCAGCTAAGAAAAGACACAGGAAATCCATGTGCTGAGCAGATCAGCCGGGTAACTAGATGGAAGCATCGACAAAACTTTCAAAAATTGTGCTGGCAGAAGTGCCTGGAGGCATAAGTCAGGTATGGCCCAGCTAATGTGGATTTACAAGGAAACACTGAACTGAGAGGAAAAGGCAGCAGAGGACAGCGAGCATGAGCATGAGACCAAGTTGAAGGGTAAGGCAGGGCTTCGGGGAGACAGTCTGGAAGCAAAATGAGAAAGAAAAGCAGAAAGAGTCATAAGGAAGTTAAGCGTGCCAAGCAAAATGTTCAGTGCAATAAAATGAAGTGACCCAGCTGCGTTTTCCACCGGTATCGGGGGGTAAACCGAAAGCAGCCCTGCAGGCACCCCCTCCGCTTGAGAGTGTGGAACCAATGGGGGTGAGATCAAACTCTGGATTTGTTTTAAGGTAGCACCAGCACCTTTGGATATGTGCCTCCCACATCAGTGCAATGCAGTTTAAGGAGCACCAATTAAGTCCCAAGGGTTTCACTTACTGGCCACAGGGAAAACCACAGTGCACAGAGCAGCCTCCACACACACAGAAACCAGGCTGGACCAGGCGCTCCCAAGGGCAACTTCCCCGATGGAGACACAGACACGCAAGCGGGCTCGGCACAGATAGGAGTTTGAGATCCTGGGATGAATCAGGTGTGGCCTCCGAAAGTGACTGTGTTATTTACAGGCGGAAAATCAAAATAATAGAATTGCAGAATGGTTCAAAAATCACAAGCAACATTTCTGCTACTCATCTGTATTTAGCGTTAGCCGGCATCTTTCTACCTTCTGATGGTTGCTGAGATGTCCTCTGTTCTCTTGCGCGAGGTTTTCTTATGCACGTTTTGTTAGAGAATGAATTTGTTAGAATCAAATACTTTTTCATTTCTCAAATACAACAAAACCCCAGAGGCTGTGCAGAGAATGAGACGTTCCAATGAACTCTTGAAATTAAGTACGAGAGTGACCCGAGCAGCAGCTGGAAGCGCTGGCAACCAGAAAACATTTCCAGGCAAAGGAGTGATGAGTCAGACAACTTAAACGACTCCAACCTTATCTGAATGAAGGTCTGAAGAAGAGTTAGAAGAACATATTTTAACAAATTGGAACAGATTGCCAAGGGATGCAGTAGCTTTTCTATCACTTCATATCTTTCAAAGAAGATTGAATTTTATATACACATACACACATTTTCATTCCCGGTCAACCAGAAGTTATTGGGACGGATACATCACCGAGTGAAGTCCTACGACTTGTGTTATACCAGAAGTTATCCTGGGTCATAAGATTAATCTCTCTGCTTCTCCTAAAAACCTATAGCTGAACTAATAACTTCATTTGGAATAGAAAAACAAAAATGACTTTATTTTAATTATAACAGCAATTCAGCCTATTAACATACTGAAATCCAAGACAAAAGTAATAGTTTTTATATACATTAAATAAGAATTTACAACCACTGAAAAATAAATAGTATTTGATTGCAAATCTAAATAAATTATGTTATGCTATATCACCACTTACCATCTAATAAAGAATATAAGCCAAACAAGAATCTGGAGCCAAACAAGCTCCCGGATTTCTGAGACAATGAATAGATTTTTACAAACAATTCCTTTGAAAAATTATGTCTATTTTAAGTAGAGAAAAAAATTGAAGATTTTTCTGTAACATTTGAGTGCATTTTCCTAACACCAAATTAGATACCAGTCCTAGAGACTAGAAAATTTCTGGGAAACTTTTCGTATTTGCCCACTTTGAAGTTTTTACAGTAGGATTTTTAAGTTTCGTGATCTTTTTCTGTAAGAGTCTAGCAACCTTGGATGGCTCTGGTTTTGGTACTCAGCTCTACAGTTGTGCACAGCAGCTAGAGTAGCACCAGGGTCACCATGAATCGTAAACAGTTTTACAGAGCGTAAAATTTAGCAGACCCAAGGAATATGACAGCAGGGGCCATAAATATAAAAATTAACTATGGGAGCACGCCGTCATTAAACAGGGATCAGGGAACAAGCTAAAAAGCTGGCGCTGGATCAGGACGCTGTCAGAATAATTGAGGTAATTAGTGAACCGTGGCGCTGACCGGTCTGCTGGCTCACGTGAACATCCCGTGCGTGAGCTCGTGGGCTGTGTTGGCTTCAGGATGGACAATCTTTCTCTGCCTCGTGACGACACTTGTGTTTCTGCAAGTGCACAGCACTCAGTAGCTGCAATTTATCTTTGCAGAAAAGCTCAGGCTGCCATGAAGATACCGGAGCAAATCATCACATTTTATTTAAAACAATCTATAGATGTAAGCTTCCCCTGTGGTCCCCATGTATGAAAACTGGCTATAAATCCTATCATTGGGGAATTAATAGGTAAGGCGTCTTCGAGAAACTGGCATTTCTTTTACTGCCTGACCAGATCAAAATCCAAATTATTTGGGAAAATTTAGCCCCGTATTTAGACAACAAAGTCTCCAGAAGGAGCACTCACCCCACAACACTGAGTGGGTTGCAAAAACACAAACGCTCCATTGTCTGCAGTGCTTGAAATGGCACATCTTGACCCAGCAAAGCGACAGGACTGAGAATGAAAGCGTTAGGCTGGGAGACAAAGGTCACAAAGTGGTTGATATGATACAAAAGACGTGACTTGCCTGAAAAACAGAGGTGTCCCCAGGCTGAGATCTGCAAGGCAGGAAACAATAGGAAACCATAAGGAAAGGATGGACACACAGGCAGTGGTAAGCAGGTGGATTTTACCCTCTGTCTTGGATAGCTGAAGGATGTTTAGATGAGAACTGAGTCCTCAGGCTGTGTGAGGAAGGGGAAAGTCAGGCATATCACCCAGGAAAGCACAGTGGCTGTTTCCCACGTCTCCAGCCAAGTTGTGCAGCAGCTGTAAGGAGTGTTTTTGCTGTGCCCTGCACGCTACTGGATTTCTCTTATGCAGCACACCTAACCGACTAACTGAAAAAAAAAAGGAAAGGTGGTTGTTTGTTTGTTTGTGGGTGTTTTGGTTTTTTTTTCAAAATGGTAAATCGGGACGTTTAGTCAAAATATTAAGTTTGGGAGTCCAAATATTAAAGCTATGAGGATCTTTTCATAGGAAATTAGGACATCAAAAGTCTCAGAAAAGCACAGCTGGCCCAAGAAACTCCTATATCAAAAGCCAGTTTCCCAGGCTCCTGGCACATAGGCATCGCTAAGACTGCCTACCTTCCAGACCATGGAAGAGCTTACAACATCTCACCATTTACTGTGCTAAAAATCATCCTCTAAAGAAGACAGCATGCTCTCTAGACACATTAGCTTTCATTCCTGACATAACAATTTCTTGTGCCGTGTTTTCCATATAACTTTGTTCTGTGGGCCATATCTTTAAGATATGCTAGTGGAAATTGGGAGTCAACACATGAAAAGCAAAATCATATCAGTGGAAGGCAGATGCAAAGGAAAGCAGAGGAGAACTGCTCACACTGCTGTCATGTTCTGAAACCGAATAAAGAGTTTTATCAGGATGAAGAAAAGCAATAGCATCCCTAAGAGTCTCAGGCACCTCTAACTCGCTCGCAGTGCTGCCTGCCCACTTCACAGCTCTGAGATGAACAGTGCTGTCACTGCACTCAGTCTTGACCACTCTCACCCAGAAATCTCAGGGAGGAACAGGAAAATCGACCCTGGCTCTTCCTATAGAGAATGGCCCTCCCTTTCTCCTTGGTACTATGTGCTGCTCTCCCACAATGTAAAAATATTCTGACTCATGCCACCTTCCCCATTTTATACATATAAAACATCGCACATGCAATTTATCTTTGAAATTAATATGTTCACTTTTTATACACGATATGTGTGTATACATATATAGTCACATTTCCCTGAAAATATGAAAATTCTCTCTTGCTATGGGCAAAAACCGAACCAAAAACATTTCTAATCAGTAAGACCAGGGGTGATGCAGGGTTTATTTCGCCAGACACAGAATGCAGAGCCCAGGCAGCAGTGGGTCCCTTTCACCTTTGTGGGATGCCACTAATACAGCTCTTCTCTCTCCAGGAAGTGCAGCATGACATTAGGAAGCTGAGAAAAGCTACTGATAGAGCTGGAGGAGCAGCTGCTCCTGTCCCATCATCCAGGAGGGCTCCTTTCAGCCTTGAGAGAAGGCAGCTGAAAGCAGCTCCTCCATTTGTAATGGGAAAAAGACAGATTCTGCCCCTTTTTCCCCTGGCGATGACAAGTGGCAGGAGGTGTTCCCCAGCCAGACAGAAAGCAGGGCAAGAAGATCATCTGGAAAGAGCCCCAGCCCTTTGGGAGTGAAACCGAGATGTGCACCAGGCCAAGCAGAGATGGACCTTACGTGAAAGAAGTACCTGCAGGACCCCATCCTGCAAAGCCTGGTTCTGGGAACGAGACAAGGGCTGCCAGCACTTTGCTCCCTGGGGATGAAGGGAGGTTGGTGTCCCCACCTCAGTGCGGGGACAGGTTCCCATCACAGCCCTGGGGGCAGAAGGAAACGCTCGCTCCTTTGCACCCTGGCTGTCGGAGCAAGCACCAATGATCAGACAAGCACCAAAGTCCTTCTACATTTCCCATCATCACCTCTGCAGCCCAACACGTGTTGGCACATTGTGGGATTGCTCAGCACAATAAGTACATTCCCAGCCAGCCTTGCTCAACCACCAGCCCTGGGTACCAGGTGCTATCTCCATTTTCCCCTTCACACATGGCTCTGCTGCAGGTCGGTGCCCAGCTGCTGTGCTCCGCCTCGGACGGTGCCCGCGATGAGGTGTTGTACCAAATGCACACTTAAAAGGCACCCTCCGATCTGACAACAGATGCCAGCTAACTTGCACCAGGCACTGAGCAATTACAGCACAAGGCCACAGTGATGCTCCCGTCATCAGTGTTATAAACCTGTGGACAGAATTTACTCTAAAATAATAATAAGAAGAAGAATAAAAAAACCCAAACAAAACCACAAAAAAACCTCCAAAACAACAACATGAAAGGAAAAGAATCCATTGGTGGTGCTGAATTTGTGGTGTATTTTAACAAGAGTCAGGGAGAAAGAGGAGAGAGAACAATCCAGGAGCTAGTAGCCACAGCAACAAATTGCATTTCTCCTCTGGATGGCTTTTCCCCCCCAATCAACAGCAATTACTGGGCACCTTAGGGTAATACAGCAAAGTTTATGTTGCTTCTATGGCAAAGTTCTTTTCACAAGACTAATTTATTCCACGTCTGCAAGGTGCTGATTCATTACAGCACATTACTGGGGGTCTGATCACAACAGCCAGTGGAAACACAAAGAGAAAAGCCCTGGACAGAGCTCGTCCTGCTCGGTTGTTTTTTTTCTGATAGCAATTAAGAGCCCAACACACTGAGCTTGGAAAAGAGATGCCTTCTCCAACTCTTAGGAACAGGGGAAAAGCAGCAAAGATAAAAGTGTTTGGGGGAAACAACTGGGGGTGAAAGGAAACGTAGGCTCATACCTGACAACGTCAGTCTCAATAAAGGCTGTGGTTGAGAAACCGTGTACGTGCTGCTTGAAAAAATAATAATAAAGGAATAGCTGTGCTTCTGCTATTCAAAACCACTTCAAATTCTCTCTGTATCACTGCAGCACCATCAGGTCTAACAAGGGGCTAGGAATCTGGTTTCCATAGTTTTTATCCAAAGGAACTCTGTGAAGAACCAAGGTTGATTTGCTTTCAAAACACCCACACGAATACATCTCAGGTCACCTACCTCCACACATTAAAAGACTAGTTCAGTGGTGGGCAAGGCATAGCACGTATTGCTCTGTCCTACGGCATGGTACAACCACTGAAGCATCTTGCCACGCACTTTGCAAAGGGCTTTCAAACAGAAGCTAACGTAGAAGGACAGAGCGAGAACTAAACCACGCATGGCAGGGCTGACCCTCCCAGCTCCGATGTCACACAGCAGCTGTCACTGTTGGATTATAACTACTTTTGCTACCTTTTAGACCCTCCAGGTTTCCTGTTTCCAAGGGAATGACCTTCAGGTGCCAAGCTCCCAGCTGGAACCAACAGTGGGACAGCATGCCGCATGCAGGTGCATTCGTCTAGCTGGTGGGAAAAGCAGTGGGAAATCCTGTTGCTCAAAAAGGAGATTTATCACCCCTGAAACAAAGTCCCTCCAAGACAGCACGGCTTCCAGCACACTCTCAGCAGGCAGGGTCAGCTCTGCAGGCTACAATAAGGCACTGCCTGTCCTAATGAGAAGGTAGAGGTGGTGGAAAGAGCCATCTCCACACCACATTTAATTATTAAAGTTGACAGAAAGGATCTGTCTAGTTTCTAAATATTTTGCAGGGAAGCTGAGAGTGCATCTCTGTGTGAACCAGGAGGTGATTTCCATGCAGGATGTGAGCTTTGTGCTCGCATTCAGCAGCAATCATGTCCTGCCTGTATCTACAGAGAGCACGAGACATGCAGTGGTTGGATGATAACACCAGAAGGATATCTAGCATCACCCATGACAGCTTGACATGCTACTTTATTTTCCTTAAACACGCTCTTCTGACTGCCTATGAGTCCTATACAGCAGCTATCTCATCCTCCCACAATCTCAAAACATGTGTGGAGCTAACAGGACACACCATTGGTCCCTGACCGGATATGCCATTTGCTCTTCTAACGATGTAAGACCATGTAGGACAGACCACCTGGAGGTACCTTATCTCCTTATTGGTGGTACACACACTGCATCCATCAAACTGAAACTTCAATTAGTTTTCAAAAACCTCCTTTTTTAGCCAGGACTACCATGATGGGTCTCTCCTTTCTGCTGCCTTTTATTATAATGGCTAGTTTTCATGCTATATTTGTCAAAGGTTGTGATTTCTCCAGAAAAAAAAAACCACGACATGAACACCAGCCTAGGTCAGGGTCCTGGAAATATGCCCAACTTGCTAAAAAAAAAAATAAAAATTGCTAAAAAGCATAAGGGCAAACACAGAAGCCTCTTCCCTGTTTGAACAGTCTTTTCAAACTATATGCACCCAAGCAATATCTTTCTGCCAAAGCAGTTCACTAGCCCTCTCTCCAAAATTTTTTAGACTGCTTTAATCCAGAGCCAAAGCACCCTGCCCTGCTGCCACCGAAATTAATAGATGTTTTGCCATTGTATTCAGTGGGATGAAAATTAAGCCTTAAGAAAGCCAGACAATCACACTGCAGTTCGTATTCATGTAGGGAATACCGCAAGCAGGATTTAAAAGGACCTTACATTTATCTTTGTACTGCCTGTGCTCCATCTGCATATAATTGCTTATGTCTACAGACGCTGCAATGCTCATCAAAGGCTATATTCTTACCCACTCTAGGTCTCTCTTTCAACCGGCAGGAAATTCTCATTGCTTTACAATCCATACACAGCCATTTAGCATTTAATAATTCAAATTGGAACACAATATTTGATGGAAAATAGTCATTATGGATTTATAACACAATGCAGGTAGCTGAAGTACACACATTTTAGTATTTCAGGAAATGGGTGCTATTTTCAAACAGAGCTAATCCCATAACAAAAAAAATTCCATAATGTTATCCATAATCTTTTCTTGCTGTATGCATCTATGGGTTTTGCTTGATTTTCTCCCCCCTCTTTTTAATGCTCAAACAACTGAGTTATAGCAGAACATTTTTCTACACTATGAAGCTTATTTACATACTGTAAATAACTGTGAATGCAATAAAATTGTGGTACAAATAACATGAAATAATGCCTCAATTTGCAGTTGTTTTACATCAGCATAGTTTATAGCAGTGTTTACTGTAGACTTAGAAGCAAGTAAATAAATAAATAAAAAGACAAAGAGAAAAACAAAAACTTCTCTATTCCCCACACCCCACAGTGTGGGGAGTGATCCAGTAACTAGCACTGAGGTTACTCATCACTTAATTAACATGAAAAATAAGAGACCACAAATGATACCGTATCCCAACCTGAGCAGCTGGGCAGCACAGTGCAGGGAGAAGACAATGACTGGGTTTCTACCCCACATCATGCACAATCCGGAGTCCCAAGAGCTATACACTGTAGTAAATTTGATGAGAATGGGGCACTGCTTAGACCTGGATAGCCAATGGGTCCTTCCCCACATCCCAGACCCCCTATGTGTGATTTTGGACCGGTTTCTCCCTCTCTTTGCACCCAGTTTCCCCTACCATGCTGATGTTTTCACCTCTAACTCATCCATTTAGATGATTTTGGTGGGGTGCCAACTACAGGACACAGGACTGCAGATTCTGACTCCAGCTCTGGTTTCCTATCAGCTTTGGTAACACACTCCAGGCAAACAATCCTTGTGACTAATTTCTATCTTCCGCTTTCTAAAATGGAAATATCTTGGTGGTAACTGTCCAAACCACATTATTTTTGCCACATAACTACCAGAAGCCATCCATCTCCCGGGAGGAGGGATGCCTTTTAAGTCTGGCTTAGACCCTATCTTCCATGTACACAGACAGGACTTAATATTCTCCTCCAAGAACACAGTGCAAATTTGAGTTACTGATGACACTAAGAAAATCATCACCTTCCTATCTGGAAGCTTTATGTTGGCTCCTAATTTAGATTTCTCTGCCTGTTTTGAGTTTTTGATGAGACAGGTTTCCACAGTGCCTACGCGATGATTTGATCTGCTTTTAATTTAAAAAAAAAAAAACAAACCACAACAAAGCATCAAAAAACCCAAAACAAAACCCAAACAAAACCCCTCTTAACACATTAGAAGGGATGACTGAGATCATTTTGGGCTGTCAACAGGGCTTAGCCAAGATAGGCCACAGACAAAGGTACATCTCATAGTCCAGTAGCCACCAACCCCAGCAGTCAAACAAAGGTGTCAAACCCAGGTACTTCCTGGAACAGACAGGTCAGGAGAAAGATTTCTCTAAATTCTTTTTTCCTCCTGGCATATCAGAGAGCCAGAACAGAGCCTTTAAACGATGAAGTGCAATTTTCTCCATCCTTTAAGCATGCACTGAGATGTAAATAGTCATTTCCAAGAGCTTAAAACCCCAGGGAAGCAGATAATAAGCAATTACTCTAACCAGATAGCACTGATGTCTAAAAATTAATTTCTGTGCTAACATCCCACCCCTAAAGTTTTCAATTTCAAAGCAGAGCATCTTCTGAAAAAGATACACAGGTGTACAATTATGTTTCCTCGACATCTGTCTCCACCTACTCTGGTGGCACATTTAACCCTGCCTACTCGGAGCACAGGCAGTGCACGATAGCCTTTCCTCCGTGTTCCTGGGGCACATGTGCCTTCAGACAAGAGCTGCTGCTGAAGCGAAGGCACTACGCTGCTCAAAACAAATTGATCTTGTCATCACAGCATTCCTGAGATGCTTATCCCACTATAGATTTCCTTTGTTATCCCTGCCAGTATTTACAAATCGATTTTTTTCAGAGAAGGCAGCTGTTTTCCTCAAGATCTGCTCAAGCAGTGAGCTGCCTAGCATCTTCAGAAATCACTGAAATGGGAAAATAAAGCCATCAAAGCCCAAAGAGTCAGGAACACAACCACAGGAACCTGGTTCCTCCAAGCAGCTTCTCTGTTCACAACATTCAGCTCACAGAGAGCAGTGCTAAAGCTTAGACTGATGCTTTGGGCTGCTGGCCCACAGGGAGATGATTCACTTTTGTGGTTTCACCCCACAAGAATGTTCCTCCCCTTTTCTCTGAATTCAGAGATGTCATCTGTAAGAATGGCATCAAGTCTTAATGGTAAGTGCTACCTTCTTCCACTAATACTTGTCTGAAAAACAGGAGAAGTTTTACGGTTTCATATACTATGAAATCACAGCACTCTCTTTATTTCATCCTATATAACCATTAAGGATAACCAAAAGAAGCGAAGCGAAGATGAAGAAGCCACCTTTAACAGTAGTGCTTTGGGTTTGCAGTACTATTAGTTGGATGGTGTTCATAACAAACGAGCCCATTGTGGTCAGTCTGTCTTGCATTTAGGGTCCTCTGAGACATCTACGAATGTGCCTAAATAATCACCCCAGGCACCCAGAGACACCTTTTACCTTTACTTGCTGTCACTCTTTGAAGGTAAAACACTAAAAATAAATACTGGGTACTACAAGTAAATATTGGGTACCTACATATAGATTTAGTGTCTCCCTTAATAAATGCTTATATTTAGAAACTGGCTCCACAACTACTCTGTAATCCTTAAAACAGGGAAAGGAGAAAGCTAGCTACTTTATAGGAGTTAAGTGACTATTCATTGACAAATATCTATTAATTTGTGAAATTCTGAAAAAAACTCAGAACCAGATCCTCTACTAAAGCCCCCTCCCC
>VXAK01017584.1:1441166-1500335 GCA_013399435.1 Arenaria interpres
TCCTTAACACTCATTACTAAAAGGTATCTGGCAACTGCATTAGTAGTAAGTTTGAGTCCTGAGATCTCATTTTTTATTTTATGTCATTTGCCAAACATTCCTTTAGAACTTTTTTCCTACAGCTCTGAATGTTTTCTGCCTTTCTTTTCAATTAATGATGTCATAGATCAGTATATTCTCCCAACAAACTATTAAATTCACTGCCAAATTCTTCCTTCATTTTTTATTCACAGAAAGAAAGAAAAAATAACCACAACAAACTGATGCACTTAACTCTTTATGATTTCAAATAAAAGCCAGAAAAATGATGGTAATGTTTCACCAGTCCCACGGTTTAGCCAAAAAGCACACTGTACATCTTCGTTATGTCATGTTTTATTCCTCAGCCTGTGAAGATGCTGGAGAGTAATGTATCTAGGGTCAAAAAAAAAAACCAAAATGAGAAGAAACTAGCAGCAACTTGAAGTCAGAGATTTTTCCGTTGCTTAACTTAACGCCTCCACAAATAACCTTGTTCTTCTCTCTCCCTTTAAAAACAAAGACGCAACACAAGGAAATAAAAAACGCCATATGAAGCTTTTATTTCCAAGTCTGTGGAAGCAGCAGTTTTTCATCTCTAGCTTCCACCGTTACAATCCCTGTCACGTCCTCTCCCTGCCGTCCGTGGGAAGCTGATTGACAGGGTGCTGTCTGCATTCATGCCACGTTGAGAAGCGGGTCAAACACTGCCCCTGACAAACAGGCTGGAGGAAATCTCCTCCCGAGACCCTCCATATTAAATATTTACAGATACCTTTTCTCATTATTGGACCACCAAGGACAGAAAAATGCCCACCAGGCGATTCAAACTTTCCACCAACCTCTTTTCCAGCTATTCTTTGACCTCTTCTGAGCAACAGTCTCTCTCTGCCCCCTTCTGCACCTTTTCCTTGTCCTCACTTTCCCTAGGCTTCCAACAATCTTCTTCCCAAAGATCTCCTCCATCAAATCCTCCGCTCAGCATCATCCTTTCCACCTCCCACTCTACCACCTTTTGTTTGTTTGTTTTGAAGGAAACTTTGGGCTTAATTTAGTTAAAAAAGTAACAAAATATCTCGTCAACAACTAAGCACGCTCCTTGGAGCAAGCAATGGTAAAGAATTTGTTGCCACTGACAAACCCACAGCAGATCTGCTGCAAATTCACACCAGCACTTTCCAGGGCATTCCTTGTTGATGGGGCAATCTTTGTACGTTAACTGCCAATGAAATTCAGAGACACTCCTTTGAGCTCTGCAAACAGACCTCAGTAAGAAAGTCTATAACCAGGACAATGGTGAGGATGTGAGAAAGAAAAAATAAGATAGCTTGGGAGTGAAAAAACAGAAAATGAAAGAATTCATATGAACTGAGTAACATGGCTTCTGGGTGATTCACATAAGCCAAGCACAGGGAAGATGGTCCTGTTCTTCTCCCAGGCACCTTCCCAGGCATTGCAGCAGCTAGGGCAGAGTCTCCCCTCTGCTTCCAGGAGGGGACACATCCAAACTCAGGCTCTCCTCTGCAGCATGCTTCTTTCCTCACTCCACAGTGTCCAGGAACTATGACACAATTTGGAAGAGGGGAGAGAAACACAGTGAAGGGTTTCTCATCACGGTCTGCCTTCTTCTGAGTCCACAGACAACAAAAGTAACTACAAAGACCTGTTTCTTCCTCACTACACAAAGGGGAAGGGTTGCAGCCATAAGTCAAAGCTCATTAAGTTGCACTCCAAGGATGAGCTTACTTCCCCAAGGGCTCCTCAAAAACCCACTAGGGGAAAACACCAGATGCACGTCACAAGTTCTCAGTAGCAGTGGACACCTTTGCAACTAAGGCTGTAGCACAGGCAAACTCCAAGGCAAAGGCAAGATTCGGCCACTTCTCCAGTGCTTGGGCTAAGGGAACAGAGTGCACAGGATTAACCCCCATAAAAACCTGCACCAGCTCCAGGTAATAGTCTTGGCAACTGCACCCTGGACGTCCCTGACCAGGCCAACAGCAACATCACAGCGGTCTACCCAGACCACTGGTGTAAGTGGGACTGACTTCCTGAAACCAAACACCTGAGGACCTGTGGGGTTTGCTCCTCTTCATGGCCTCCAGATGCAGGGGAGAAACCTCAAAAGTTATATGGAAGTTAACCTGAAGAGCGGAATACAGAGATTAAAGAAGTCTTAGTTTCTAGTACCAGAAGTTCCAGAGGACAGTTTTAACTGTCATTCCCAAGGAGTCCAAATAGAGATGCAAGAATACAAATGCATATGTTTAGGGGAACCTTGCCTGAGTTCTATAATGTTGTGAGCAAACAATGCTAGAGGGTCTGACCACAACCATATTGCATGTTCTCAGCACTGACCTGTGCTGCACTTGGTCCAGGGAAACTGGAAATTGCCTGCTGTCATCAGGCTCATTTCAATTACCATTGCCTTTCGAGTTGCTTTTTTCTTTAAGTCAAAGCAGGTCTGAAATCTATTACAGATGCTTCATGGCTCTACACTCATTATTAGTTCTCCTGCTTTTTCAGGGCCATGACTCACAAGCTGGGTTGTCCTCTGCACACTGAGAAATGGGCAAGAAGGGCCATGAATCACTCCAGGCACCATTAGCCCTCACAGCGATTGAGTAATGGAACAGAAGCACAAGGAGCCAACCTTCCCCGCAGACTGCACAGAGGAATTTGTTGCTGTTTGAGAGTTGCCACCACTTTGGTCACCCACTGAAAGGAGCAGACACAGCAGCAGGGAGCACATTCCACCAAAGGTCCTGGTGGCAACTCTTGCAACGTGGAAGACAACTTGATGCCCCATTCCTTCCTTCCAAATGGCATCCAGCCATGTTCTCCAGAAGCACCACCTCCATGAAGTGGTACTGATAAAGGAAGCTCTCACACTGGCTTCCACAGTGGCGAACAGTGGCAAATATTTTTGCCAGAGCTGACAGATTCCTTATGAATTAAAAATATTTTTTTTAATTACACACCTTTCACAGCATCACCAGTGGCACATGAGCCTCTGTTGCCCTCTCGTAGCTGGTTTGCCTATAACAAGCACCGGGGCCAGAAAGACCTCTCAGGTCATTGAGTCCTATCATTTTTTATTGCAGACAAACACATTATATAAGCCCTTTAATAAATGTTATCAATCCCACCTGTAAAAACTCGTTAGGTTAATGTGGTGCTATTTTTATTAAAGCTCAGAGAACTTGCATTTAACAGCAATTACACTGTTTAAACATGAAACAACTCTAAAATGATAGAAACCAGAGCCTGGTATCGAGTGAAATTCACAGCCCCAAACACCATCTCTCAGGTGATATTCAAGGCTGACTTCTTGGTTCTGCAATTACAGCCCCAACTTTTCTCAACAGTGACTGTGATTCTACACTCTCGAGGATTTCAGATCTGCTCCTGAGTGAAGGATTTGACTTCCAGCTCTCAGCTTGCTCTGCACAGACTCCCATGAAGCTCTACAAGATTCAGATGGGAGGCATTCCCACAACATCTCTGCTCCAACACTCAAATTGAAACAACATTGTCCCCATGAGGGTCAAGTACCGAGGCACTTGCCTCAGTGTAGCACGTTACTCACAAGCATGAGAAAAATCGTGATCCTACAGCTAAAAGCTGCCTCTTCAATAAGATTTATGGATAAGCTGCGGCTAAGCTAATTTTCAACTATAAAAGGTGGTGGTTTGAATTTTCAAGTTTTATGACAAGGTCTCTTTAGGGGCAGGGGGAGTTCTTGCACACACTCTGGGAATCTCACCTCTGCCCTAAACGCTCTAAAAGGAGTCAGGCAGACGGAGAAGAGATAGGAGCTTCAACTAAAACCCCATATGAAGCAAAAGGAGATTTTTTTTCCTTCCTGCAAGCACTTCATTTTATAAACTAGTGTGTACAATAAGTCAAACCGAAACAAGAGAATTCAAAGACTTCTTTCTAGATTCCAAGAACAGAAGACAAAGCTCAGGCTCCTTACCGTTTGCTATTATAGGGCTGATGAGCCACCAACACTGCAAGCACAAAACATCAAGTGCCCTCACTTCTTTTCTCTCTGGAGCAGATATTCCTGTTCCTGCAGGGAGATGACAGGACTTGAGAGCAAATTCAGGTTAACTCTTCCATGCTCCTCTTTCAAACGTCAAGACTCATCCTAGAAAGCAGAAGAAAAAACCGTAATCTCTCTGAACATCTGTCAGGAGACCAGTAGAACTAGCATTTATTGAAAATAATGCCTAAGTTCAGATAAGAATTTCTATTTTCATCAGCATGGACTTCTTTTAAGGTTATTTCCATATTCTATTAATCTCTATAAAACCTCCATGCTCAGCAACCTGGCAATTGTCACACACATTGCACAACCAAGAAAACAAAAGGCCATAGTTTAAGTAAAGTTGGTGCTGAGCCCTCATTAGTCAGGTGTTTGCAGGACTTTATTAATGGCAGTAATTAGTAGAAAAAAAGTTCAGTGGTGGCAGTGGAAAATTCTACCACTTAAATATTCATTATTATCGACTCCTCCAGCTTCACGGCGCAAGCTATCTTATTAGCTTCCTTTGGGCCAGCCTCTCAGGTCATCTCTGCTGGTGTTGTTGAAGGTGAAAGGCTGGAAATGTTAAACTTCTTTCAGAAATCAGCAGAATTATTATTCTAAGACAAATAACCACCCCTCAAATTCCCTGAGCATCCCCTTTGGTTCTCCAGGGCATCAGGGCAAGCTGAGCATGGCTAACAAGTATTGCTCTTCACTTTGGCCTTTTAATTCCCAAAAGCCAGTAAAGCAGTGAGACCGAGAGGGAAATAAAGCACTGATTATAGCAACAAGGCACTAAATACAGAAAGATCACAGATCCATAAGGTGCTCTGCAATTGTCTAATAGGACTGATTAATTAAGATCAACAAAGAAATCTTGAAAGTTCTATAGCAAAGGCCCTTTAAACACTAAGTGGGAAAATTTAAAAATCTAGGTCAGAATTCTCAGTAAGTTTTGTCTTGTTTTGTGGATGGTCAACTTTGAGACAGTTAGGTCTAGATTACCAGAGCAACCTGAATGCTCAAACATGCTGAAGTCCATGGGAAGTAGAGGCAGAAGCCCTAGTGAGTCAATAACCTGATGTCTGAATTTCAAAGCGATGCTCCTATGGAGCTCACTTTTGCCTTAGCCCTGCTGTAGGAGATGAAGGCAGCTCAAAAGCACTGTGGTTTGGTGAAATCCTTTGGTTTTCAATTGACCAAGGGTCAAATGTTCTGCAGCAACAGCAATTCCACCTGAAACTCTTTGCAGATGGTACCTCAGATGGCTCATAGTCTGCTAGACATCATACACATTAAATCCATGACCTCCAGAATATTCAGTGTACAGGAACATGCATTGAAATTGAAGTATCTGCTCTTGTTACACATACCCTGGGACTTCTGTCCATGGGCAGCTCCCTCTTTGAAGCTCATTTCCACTCAATAGCACACAATTTACAGAAGTAAGGCCAAGGACAAAGTCCAACAACTACAGCATGATGGTATTTATCTCTGCTGGGTCTTTATTTAAAAAAAAAAAAAAAAGGCAAAAAGAAAACCCCCCAGATGTCCCAGCCGACAGTAATTCTTCTATCAGCATAAAATTAGATGGATCAATGCAAAATTCTGTCAGCTGGGGGATCTTGGGGTTAAATTCTACTGGCTCAAAACATTTTTGTGATAAGATCTGTGATTCTCAAAATTCAGCCAGGTCCTCTGTGGCTACCTGTGAACCTGGGATAGTGCTTTGCTGTGTCCTAGTGGTGCTGTATATCATAACACAATAGTTAAGTGCTAGAAGAGCTTTAGGCTGGAGGGGGAAAGCATAAACCTACAGAGAGTTTTATTGCTTAAAGTAAATGGTATTTTTAGTGTAGCTTTTGTGAAAAGAGGCTGAGCAGACCTGACCTTTCTATACATCTGTAGCTTTTGCTAAGAAGACTATCCCAAATCCAGCTGAAGTACAGCAACCGTGTGGTAGACTGCTACAGCAAAGGGTGGTCAGCTCAAGAAAGATGGTACTTATTAGAAGAGGTCACTCTCGGGTTATTTATAAATAGCTGCAGAAATGCAGTTCTTAAGGAAGGTGTTGCTGCTTTAAGAAGCCTTCATAAAAAACAAGGTGGCATTTATTGAGATTATTCCATTCCTGGAGTTGAAATATTTCCACCAATCTAGCTGATTCCACATTTTACCTTTAAAAGTCTCTGTATGCGTGAAAGGATTTAAGACAAAACAACTCAATTTCCCATCGCATTAGATGCCCTGCAATCCCTTTCCATTTGTTGTTCTGTTTGCAATAGCTTTTCACCTCCACGGTGCATAATCTGTTTGCATTTGTACCTCTGCCTTCACCTCTGCTAAGCGTGGTCTGCGGTAATACCTTAGCTTTTTGCTGGAAGCCTGGTTTAAAGGAAATGTAAAAATGGGAGAGCTTGGAAATCCACGTGGTTGTAGCAAATGAAAAAAAAAAAGGAGCTTTCCCACTGTCACCTGGGCTGGAGAAGCAACGCTCCCTGCCTGGCATTAGGCATGCAGAGCACTGGCAGCAAAGCTCCCGAGACACCATCTGTGCACATAATAAAGAGCGCTGGGATTTTTGTAACATAAATGATTGAATTTGCTTTCTGCTTCCCTTGCAGTGGGAGTATGCCAGCTATTAAGTGCCATAAGAACTTGCCAGACTACCTTTGAATATAAAATTTATCTTCTCTGATTCATGCCCTCTCTCACCTCTGCAAGTAAAGCTGGTGCTGCGATAGGAAATATTGCAGTCATTTTGCCTAGGCAAAAGTAAGTCTACCTACCTGTCACATCCACCTAAATTAGGAGTGTACTTGTGAACTACAGAAAGCCTGAACTGCTTTCAGGACTTGCCGCCTTCTTCACTGACAGTGGGACAAACCCAAAGTGACCACTGGGTTTTACTACCTCTCAAAACCTTTTAAATTTTAGTACCAATTGTGAACCCAGCGAGAAGGCTGGTATGCAGCCTTCTGACCCTTGGTTTACTCCAGCACTTCTCTATCACTTCTCAAATAAGAGGGGAACTCCAGATCTCCAACATCTGTCTGTATTTTTCTCCTATAAGTAAATAAATAGTATTTGACAGCCACATGCGTCACCATCAGGACCAGAAGCCTTGCTCGGTAAAAGCACCCCTTGTTAGACCTGTTTTCATCAGATTATGGTGCCAAGCCTTCTACCAGGTTAGAATTTTATATCTTGAGTGCCTACGCCAGCCTAAAGAGGTTTGAAGTCTCTCAGCCAAATGAGTCAGGTATTTCAGAAAACAAGAAAAAACAAATTAACAAAGAAAATCATTCCTATGTTAAAAAGATAACGAAACCAGCTAGTGATGCTTTTACTGGGAGCGTCAGAGCACCTCACCTTCCTGGCAAGGATGTGAATAGCAGGGAGCTTTTAAACATTCCCATGTGATTAAAGATGTTCATAATGTGTACATGCACAAGGCAACTGTACAAACCAGTTTAATTGTGGCTTCTTCCTAACTCTGCTAGGCTTGACTTTTTGCTCTCTTAGTATCTCAAATGTGTTGTTCCCGTGGTTATATAAACAAAACACAACCCAATTACGCCCAGGCAAGTCTTTTAAATTTTATGGGACTGTGGGATGTACGTGGTGGGAAAACTTAGCCTGTTCAAATTGGACAACAAATAGAGGCAGCAGGAGGAACAACAGCAGCTGTGGAGTCGAGGCAGCCCCACTGGTGCCGTGTGTGGGAGCGCTGTCTTGCCGAGCCCCAGGATTTAACAGGGAAATAACATACTGACTACACAAGATATTACGTTGAGTAGAAGGGACAGGAACGCGTCCTACAGCCTCTGAGTGGAAAAGCCTTTCAGGTTGTGCTTAAGCAGGTCCATGGGGAGGGGAATGGAGGTTTTTCAATAAGCTGCAGCATCACCTCTATGGCAGCAATGTGCGTGGTATCCACTCCTCCACCTCCAGGCCAGCATTCACTCTCAAGCTAAAGATTAGCTGACAGTAACACGCCAGTGGAGGCAATAACCATGGATAAGTACAGGCACGTCATTGAAGGAGCTCTGGGAGGACAACCTGCTTTCCCAGAAAGAGCTTTAAATCCAATATGCTAATAACCAACAAGCAAACTTGGTGTGAATCAGCAAACCCAGCACTTACAGAGGCTTCCTCCCATCCTGCAGTCCCTGAGGCTGGAGCAGGAGATGTGAAGATGCGCTGGGTCCCCGCGTGGGCTTATGGCCCTGGCAGCACAACACAGATGTCCCATGGCCACCCCAGGCTCCAGGCTTAAGAGCTGAAAGGGCGGCGCTGACATGGCCAGGGGTCATACAGCAACAGTGAGTCATGCAGCTTTGGATGTCCCTGATTTGTGATAAATCAGCTGAATTATGAGTTCCTTTTCTGTTTTCAGGAGAGGAAGACAAGGGGAAGCAAAGACACAGAAGAGAAGGAAAATCAACCCAAATTTGTGGTGGCCCACAAACTCTTAGGTTGGTTTGCTCTAAGGACACCTGTGGGATATTTCAGGCTGAGGCTATCATGAAGGACAGGACAACTGGCCTATCCCAAGGTCTAATGGTTTTCTTCACCCTGGAAAACCCTGGAGGTGTTCAAGGGCAGGTTGGACAGGGCTTTGAGCAACCTGGTCTAGTGGGAGGTGTCCCTGCCCATGGCAGAGGTGTTGGAACTGCGTGATCTTTAAGGTCCCTTCCAACCATTCTATGATTCACCTCAGATCTGCACAGCTGGAATTTTTCAGCCTGATCACTGAGCTGGAGATCTTTCTTGAGGAGTACCAGTCACCGGGACAGTGCAGCCAAGGTACTGCAGGGAAAAATTAGGGATAGAAAAACTGTAGGGTCTACCTACTCTGAACTGCTGACAAGTTCTCCAACTCACAGGATGAGAGAAACCCTGAGGAAGCAGAGAGGACAAGGGGGAATTGAACCTGCCCAGTTCTGCATGATCTACACACTGATGGGTGAGAAAATGTTCGCTTAGAGAATGTAATGAGGGACACAGGAGATCGAAGCTTCATCTGGGTCTCAGAGGCAGCGGGACCATCCCTGCCCAACTAAATTCTGCTCTGGTTTCAAAGCTTGTCTCTCCAGACAAGAAGCATCTTTTTTCCATGCTTGTCCTGCACTGTAGTTATAACTGATATGCACACACTGACCAGCCTCCTTGCAGGGCCTTGGGAAAAGGCCCCCTTTTTCCTTCTCCCAAAACTAGCAGACCACCATCTGTCCCCTCCCCTTGGCCACAGCAATCCCAGTGCTAGGTAAATCCAGCCCTGCACAGGACTCAGCAGGCAGGCCTGATTATGCTGCAAATAGAGATTTAAATCCACAGTAAAAGATTTCTAAAGTGCAAATAAAAAAAGGCTACTTCAGCTCCTGTTAAACTTCTATCCCTGTAAAGCTCCAATGAAGAGCGTTAGCACTTCTATGCATGCTGGCAAATGTATTCTTCCCTTGCAGCATCTCTGCTTGTCTCCCTTCTTCTACCCTTCTCCTTGCCCATTGCCAGCCCTGACTGACATTTTTTATGCTTACTTCATTATTGCATCCCCAGAGAGTTAGGGAGGGGTGAGAGGAAAGAAAGAATGAGAAAAGGGAAAAAATAATTACAACAGGATTTCATCGACAAGCAGAAAAAAAGGAAGTGTCCCTCTGGGTTTGATCAATAATGCAGCACTTGTTATCTTGATCTTCTTAATAAACCACAAGCAACCCAGATATATTTCTATCTGTGAATCAATTCTTTGCAATGTTTCTATCACAATATAGCCAGTACATGCAACCACACAAAAATAAAATGAAATGGGCTGGTTTATTGATTGCCCAAACAAGAAACCTTGTAGTTTGCATAGATTATCAGCAGAGAAGTGCTGCCTGCTTTGCTTCTGTTTAATTACTTTTGCTTTGTTTCAGACTTTCTCTCTTCCCCACTGGGCCCATACGCATTACTAGGCAACCCCTATGCCATATCAACGGCTAAATCCTTCCAGTTTAACCCCAAAGACATTTGCTAAACCTGCCGCAGGAACTGCTTCTGTATCTCTGTTGCCCACCGTAGAAACGCTCCTAGGCACTGCTTTTATTCCTCTTAAGTCAGGGCTGTTGGAGGTGTCCCCGCACTTCACAGGAGGCAGAACTGGCCCAGAGTTCCTTGCCCCAGAGAAAGTTTAATTACGCAGCTAATTATATGGCTGAGTTCACCTCCTTTCACCTCTTTTTTGTGCCTGACTTGGAGCCTGCCTGCAAAGTTCATCCCCTCTGACCCATCGTTGTGCAGGCTACAACCACCCACCCAAACCCATGCCAAGCAGCAGTAATTGCCAGGCTGGGGTCAGGCTGCAGAGTCCTCCCAGGCTGACCTGGAAAGCTGCTCTGTGAAGCTCTACTGACCCTCACAATGGGTAACCCATGAATAAAATGCTCAAAGGCATTTTATGTTTGGGTATTTTCAGCTCCCTAATGTAGCCTCTGGATCACAGCATGCCAGGACCTGTTATAACGTCACAGAGGTAGAAATAGCATTTGGAGGACCTGCCTTGGAGAAGAGCTCCTCGTACCCAACTGTTGAGCGTCCTGTAGTAATGCATCCCGTGGTTAACCACATAACAGAGGTAAGGACACCTACCTCACACAGGGGCAGATTATACTCAGACATCATCTATATGTAACCAAAGAATGCTTTTATCATCGCAGATTGAATTCCAGTATCTTTTCTTTTGCTCTTTCAATTTTCAGTAACGCCCTAAGCCTTCTGTGAAGAAGAACTCCCTTCTGCAGAGGAAATTTAAGAAGAAAAAAAAAAACCAACCCAAGTAAAAGCTTTAAGATTTGACCAATAAAGGAATTAGTAATTTTCAGATTTTGTGGCTGTTTAATGAAATCAACAAGCACAGAAGGAGCAAGGCAACATGTCACTGTCTATCGATTCAGATACTGGGCATGATAATGCTTCCTGTGGGTCGAGCGGATCCATGCCGCATCTTGCACTGATCAAGAGAAGGTCCTAAAGTAATTCCCTACCTTTCTTAGGTGTTTACCATAGATATTACTAAGTTTTGAGAAGACAGCCCCTGAACGTTATGTATATGAGCCCCCTTTCCCGCTGAGCCAGCATAACATCCTTCAAGAAAAAAATGTAATTAAGTTAGACTTGTGAACGATAATGAGTTTCTATTACACCCCGCTGAGAGTAGCAGCAACATCTGAAAATTATTTTTCGCTGTCTACAACCAAGCAATGGCTCCTTTAATAGAAATAGGGATGGAGCTGATACTTGGACTGTTGCTGTTCCAAACTTGCTTTGAGACCAAACACTTTTGGAAGATGATGCTGTGGATTAAAGCTCTGTAATAACGTACACAGATATCGGAGCTCCACTCAGGCAGGACAGTGCTGGAAGTCTCAGGGAATTAATTGTACAAACCCTTTCTGTTCCAGCATGGTACAACTTGCTGACTGCACTGTAGCCATGCTCAAGTCGCACAACAGCCTCTTCTGTCTCCTGCAGCCACCACTGACCAGTGCTATGGAGACTTGAGTAAGAAGAGGACAAGCAGCGAGACGCCTCTGGGACTGGTTCTGGGCTGGCTGCAGCTTCCAGCTCCAGAGCTTGCTGAGTCAGAAGCCCTTTCTGATTTTTTTTTTCCTCTATACAGTTTTATAGCCTCATAGAATGGTTTGGGTTAGAAGGGATCTTAAAGATCATCAAGTTCCACCCACTCTCCTGGGCAGGATCACCTCCCACCAGACCAGGTTGCTCAAAGCCCCGTCCAACCTGGCCTCGAAGCCCTCCAGGGATGGGGCAGCCACAGCTTCTCTGGGCAGCCTGAGCCAGTGTCTCACCGCCCTTAAAGAGAAAAATTTCTTCCCAATATCTAATCTAAATCTCCCCTCTTCCAGTTTGAAGCCATTAACCTTCGTCCTGTCACTATGTGCCCTTGTAAAAAGACCCTCTCCAGCTTTCCTGTAGGCCCCCTTCAGGTGATGTTCTGCTAGACAACTTTTTAAACTTCATTCCAGGTTTTCATTTTGCAATGTCATGTGCACAGGAGCTCCACACCTCTGCAATCCACTCCCTGAAACAAACCCTTCTTTGAGGTTTTCTGAACCTGCTGTTCTAGTCTGCAATTGCATGGGTGTAGAAGAGGCAGTGAAAATCTCTTCCCAATTCAAGCCACTCCTCGCTTCCTCAGGCTCTATCATAACCTCCTCTCTACCTCTTCTTTTCTAGGTTGGACTTCTTGGCCCCTTCAGCATTTGTTCCTGGGGGAGAAGATGTTCTGTGCCCCTTGCCCAGCCTTGCTGGACACCTTGGAGTGGGGAGCCAGACCCAGCTGCTGGGCTCAGAGACAAACAGTAGTTTGCACAGAGTCGTAACAAGATCCTCTGGTTTGTTCTCTATTTATTCCTTGATAATTCCTCACACTTGATTCACCTATCTGATTGCTCTTGAGCACTAAGCTTGTAACAGAGATCCCCTGAGAAAGTATAAGTCCAACCTCTCATTCCTCAGGCCACTAGTCAAGGACCACCAGAGTATATCTAACACGTACATGTGTATACACTGTGGGGGGGTTGTCCCATGTGCATGCTTTTTATTCAACTACATTAAATGACATCAGATGCTCTATTACTCGTCACTATTATGAGTTCTTTACACTCAGCCCTTGTTCCCTTTGGGAGTTTAGGGTTTTTTTAAGAATGAAACAGAAATCCCAAACAATCTGTTGGTCCTTGCAATGCAGGAAAGAGGGGTCTTTTCCTACATAGAAGCAACAGTTTATCTAGGACCCCAAACACACCAGGATAAAAACCTCTTGTGAATTTTATCCAAGAGACTTCACTGCCTTAATCCTGGATAATCCATATCTAATCCTTTTTATAATCTTACTCATCTACTTGCTTCAATAGTTTTCCACAGCAGGGAGTTTACGTTTCATAAAAGGAATATTTTCCTCTTTCTTTTTTGGAAATGAGTTTTACTATCAGAGATATTTCTCTTCTGCAAGGGTTCTTTATCCAAACTGAAAATAAATCACCTCTTTTTGATGCCATGCATTGTAAAGGACTAAAGAGTTGTTTTGTTTCCCAACAGGACTTGTGCTCCAGGTGGCCAATGGCTGCTACCAGGTACATTTTGGACCCAGGAACAGTCACAGACCCCTGAAACCCATAAGTGTCAAACACATACTGAATACAGTAGATACATATTCAGTACTGAAGAGAATATATTTGATCAGAAAAAAAGCAGTCCACAGGATCCTGTAAGAATGCTAAAACAGTATCATTCAGGGCTGGCCATGATGGAGACAGACAAGAAATCCTGTCTTCTAGATGGCATCATATGGGACACATGGGACAATCTTCCAGCTGCCTTTTCCAAAATCCTTTTCAGGATTCCAAATTCGGATTTGGATCCTGAAATCCTGGTTTCAGGATGCAAAACCCAAGCATCCTGAAGACTTCCTCCAAGACACTGAGACTCAGATTCACTCTCAGCCAGGCAATCTGGACCGCCCGGCCAGCCTGCCAGCGAGCCCTTCTGCCAGTCAGGACGTTCATCGGTGAGGATAGGAGACTGCAGAAGGTGCAGGCAGGAGGTAGGCAAGGGCAGAGAGCTGCCCTTCTGCTCCCGTGTTCCACGGTCCAGAGGCAGAAAGCCAAGAGAAGTCACAAATGTGAGACATGGGAGATTTAGTTTTCCGGTCAGAGCACTCACTTGTGTCAGACGTGTTGATTTCTGGCTTAAGAATCTGCTTGAATTATCTCTATTGTGCTTAAGGAAACAAGATGGATGTGCATTTTCCTTTTTTTTTTTTTCCCCCCTCTGTGTGTGTGTGAATGATTAAAAAAAAGCTAGACAGAAAATGTAGCTGCTACATATCACTGCTTCCTCATCCTGACAGAAACAAATCAGCCAGCCTTCAAACTTTTGTTAACCACTCAGGATGAGGGGACATCGCATCTCCTTGGGAGTAAATAATGCGAATCTGGCAAATATTCAAAGCAGGTATAATACGTACAACACAAAACACTGTATTAAACTGAATAATCTATTAGCGATCAAAGAGCTGGAACCAAAACCACGCTCTACAAATAACATGCCAAAAATGAACTGCAAACTGTATACCAAGATGGCTAATAACGAAGAGAAACAGGCAGATTTGTCACCAGGATGCTGGTGGTGCAGGTATATATTTTTTGCTCAGGGAACCTACAAATTGTAACCCTTAGTAATCACCGAAGAAATCCTACCTTTCATTAAGCGGAGCATCCTCACTTGAAATTCAAGTCTCTGTGCTCAGCTACCCAACTCCTCATTTTACTGTGAATTTCAGAGAAAGCTCCTTTGCCCCCAAACCCTGCATGCAATTTCCAAACCACAGGCCAATTACACACAGCTGACAAACGTGGTTGACATCACACCGTACAGCGATGCTGGCTTGCGCTAATGAAGAATCGGACCCTCACAGTGGGTACTGGGGAGCAAGAAGATGAGTGCCCCCTTCTCACCCAGTATATATAGCACCGCTTCAAGAAATCCCTGAATTTTTTTCAAGTTTCTACTAATAAAAGCAGTTTCCTAGCAGTGTTAGATCTTAAATACGAGCAGATCACTTCCAGCTGCTCCTTATCTAATTTCCGTTGTCATCTGACACTGTTCATTTACAGTATATCAATCTAGCTTGTTTGAAATATTAATTACGCAGCGGCCTCAGCTCATTACAGATGCGTTGAGCAGGATGCACGCCTGTTTACAGGTACCCAAACCGCTGTGCAGAACAAATAATCAGCGCTTTCTCCCTGAGGGTATGTCTGTGCAGAACTACTCAAACTAGCTTTAATTGAGCCAGGTCGGGTGCTGAACCTCTCCTGCGCCTCAGCCGCGGTAATGAGCTTTGGGGAGACGCAAGGTATATCAGGATCCACCGAGGATCCTCGACAGCCCCACTTAGGGCTGTGCAGGCAGAGTTAACTTGGCTCATGTCTGTCCGAACCTGCCTACACTCAGTACCCACACGGGTAAGTACAAAGACACTATTAATAACCCCTCTACCCTGCTACGAGGAGGAGGAACACCTCCCGTCCCCCCCCAAACCCACTGGCTGGGACCCAGGAGGGCGCTGCAGGCATCAGCGCCAGGTCAGGATGGGCTGGCTGGTCAGTACTCACCCACATCTCCAGCAGCTGAGATCAGCAGCACATTTAAATCCATTTCACCCACCCGGCTACCCTGCCCTCTCTTTTGCCTGGCTCCTTTAGGGCAAGGCTGGAGCACGTAACACACAGGAGAAGAAAAGCCCAAGGGGGATATTCTCCACCCCGGAAAAGATGGAATAGCAAGAACTGGCCCTTCCTGGAGGCACCCAACAAGAAGACACCTGACAGCACTCTGCTCCCACCCCACTCCTTGCTGAGGCCTGTGGCTATTATCACACAAATGAGAAAATAGGGGCTTTGCACAAGCCAAGCCTGGCAGCACAGATCATGTGGCAGCGCATGAAGTTGCTTCTCTCTCTCATGTACCCTCTTGGCTGCCTCTAACCATGCCCCAGCAGACCTTTCCTTGGGTTTTGCCTACTGTGTCTGTTTGCCTACTACTACTTTTTTTTGCACGTGGTGGTGTCACATTCTGGGGGGAGAAGAGGAGCCATAGAGCCAGGTCTCACTCTGCTGTACCAGCAACGCTGCAGCTCTGCCCAAATACACCACGAAATGCCGTGGTGAGACACAGGATTCAACCCCTCCTGTGCACATCTTTCTCCGATGAGGCAGAATCAAGGAGCCAGTCAATGAACACACGCAAAGATGAACACGCATGCACTAAAAGCTGTCATTTAAATGCCTGGAAAATAGCCTAATTTCTGCATACTCTGGCTGCCTATTGCTGAGATGCTGGAGGAAGATGGGCCAGTGATTGACAAAGTGAGACATTAACTCCATCAAGCAGATGGAGAACGGCATAATTATGAAAATAATAACAGTGATTGGCTGAGATATGACAAAAAAAAACAACCTGTAGGAATTATTTATGTTTAGGGTTGTTGGGGCCTAATTTATTTTAGTGTTTGAACAGCAAGAGAAAACAGAAATCACGGCTCCTGAAACGCTGTGTCAATGCTCGTAATGGGTAGTATAGCCCAGAACAACAGCTACCAGCTAAAGTGGTTTAATCGCATCTCCTGATGAATGAAATTAACCTTTATTTGGGGCTGACGTGCGCATGTCATCCAACAGCATTTCTCAAAAGGCTCACACTTGCTTCCGTCGTAGTTAATGGCTTAAATGAGTTCAGTGTGGTCTGGAGCGAGCTGAGCTCGGATGCACGGGGATGCCAGATAAGAGGAATTAAGCTGTACCCAGAGGACCAGCTCTGGAGCAATTAAAGTCCCTCATCAACAAACAATTTGCAGGGAGATGGGGAAAGATCGATAAAGGAGTTGGTTTTGAATAAAAAGACAACACATGCTGCAATTCTGTTTATGCCTCCATGTTTCAAGCGGGGTAAATCTGGTCATGTACTCACAGCCAGGAAACCGGTGACCTTCCCAAATAAAACACTCTCATCTATAAATTGAAATACGACTGTGAAGATTGTCATGCTGCCAGGAACACTTGTATTTTTCATACTTAACCCTAAATCTTTTCACCTCTCTGAAGTTTTTCATCAATTTCCCTGCCACATTTGCCACTTGTCAAAGCCAGTTGGCCCCGTATCACCCCGCTTTCACACTCCAGGAGGCAGTGGCGTCACCTGGGCAGGTGGGATCAGCTCTGTCCATGCAGACCTGCCCTCTCCCCTCGTCCTGGTGGGCTCTCTCTTCTCACTAATTGCTGGCCCATCCTCCCAGCCCCTTCACATGGATAAAAGATGTTTCGGGATTTAATCACACTGTATTATCCACAGGAGCCCTGCCTCATTTGCAGGACAGGACAGACACTGCTCAGGGAACGGGAGAGTTATTCAGTGCTTAAATTCATTCTCATTCAATGGGGAACCTCTGCCTTATTTACTGCACCCCTCCACCCCCGTGCTTGATTATTCCTGGTCTTTCCAGTGGTGTTCATCATTCTGCCTCACAAATGCTAATCAGCCGCTCTCTGCCTCTCCCCAGGAGAAAGCAGAAAACTGTTCTTGCCCTTGTTGCAAGTGGGGAAGCCAAGGTAGAGGGACATCTGTGATGCCCAGAGAAAACCAATTTCAGAGCTAGAAATCAAGCCCCTGAGGATGCTCCCCACCTCGCTGGCTGTGCCCCATCAGTGACAGCCTCATTCCACATGGGGGTGACCACCAATTTGGGTACCAGATACCCCCTCAGCATGAGGGAGGGGCACAGAACATCAGTGGTGGACCCAGCATCACCTGCCCTATTTTTCTATACTCTGTCTTCCCTTTGATACAAATTGCTCATGGGGAAAATTCACCTCAATTCCCTTCTATGGCACCACCGCGCTTACTCTGGGCATGATCACGGGAAAGAACAGCCCAGAGTCAGTAATTACAGGATGAAATGGAGAAGCTGAAATGCAACATTGCTGGATTTCCAGCCTCCTCCCAGCCTCAGCACCACCACTCCCCAGCCAAGATAGGCTTCATTTCCACCTGTTGCCATGAACCAAAGTCCTATACTAAAAATAACATGAAATCTGAGAAACAGAATCAGCCACATGCTCTCCAGCAACCCCACACCTTTCTGCTCAGAGCAACTCTTGAACAAGTCCTTCCAGCCCTGTCCTGTACCCAGGCACAACCTCTCCAGGGCTCAGGAGAGAGGAGCTCTCCTCTTCCAAGGTTGGCTGCAAAACAGGTATGAGGGGTTCCTGGTTTCAGCCGGGATGGAGTTAACTTTCTTGCTAGCAGCTGGTGGAGTGTTATCACTGTTTCTCTTCTCAAATCCAAACCATAAGGACACTAAAGTTTTTGGTTGTTAGTAGACAGTCAAGACCTTTTCTGCTGCTCACACTACCCACAAGAATGAGTAGGCTGGGAGTACACAAAAAGGTGGGAGGGAACCCAGCCAGGACCTCAACTACCCAAAGGACTATTCCATACCATAACACATCATGGTCACCATATAAAGCTGGAGGAAGAAGGAAGAAAGGGGGGATCTTCAGGGTGATGGCATTTGTCTTCCCAAGTCACCATTACCTGTGATGGAGCCCTGCTGTCCTGGAGATGGCTGAACACCTGCCTGCCCATGGGAGGTGGTGAATGAATTCCTTGTTTTGCTTTGCTTGTGCACACAGCTTTTTCTTTACCTATTGAACTTTTTATATCAACCCATGAGGTTTTTTCCTCACTTTTAGTTCTCCTATTCCCTCTACTATCTCAACTAGGGTAAGTGAGGGAACAGCTGCGTAGTCCTGGTTGCTGGCTGGGGTTAAACCACAACAGAGCAGAACTCTAAATTCAATGTTTCGGGTCTTTCTGACGCATCAGCCTCAAGTTTAGCCATGGCCACAAAACTTTCTGAAGCTGAGCAGATCCTGCTGTGAGCTGCCTGCTGCCAGGGCCGGGGAGGCAGCATCCCTGCTCAGCTGTGTACAGCTCACACAGCTGCAGTGTGTGAAAGGGGGAGAAGGGCAGGAAAAGTTAAAAGAAAAAGTGAAAAACACTGCTATCAAATGGTCTTTCATAAGCCCCTTCTCAGGCACAGACACAAGCCTTGATAAACTAACTGAAGCCTTGCTTTAGAAGAAACCTGCAGCAACCTAACACAGAGCCCTGGCATAGGCTGTTGCACCTGAACAGAAGTGAGCAGCGACCACAGTATTTATGCACGAGTTTAAGTAATACACAATCCCTTAGTGCGGCAGCATCCAGGGCTTAGTCGACACCAAATTCTGCCACCCAAATGGTTTTGAGCCAGTTCCAACAGAGGTGAGAAACTCCAGCAAAGTTACCTCTTCCAGACACGTCCTGGTGCCTGCGGAGACCATAGTGCCCTTTCCAGCCCCGTACCTGCCCTGAGATTGAGGAGAGAACTGAAGCCCTGAGATTGAGGAGAGAACTGAAGCCCCCTGCCTTTCAGAAGCACAGAATTCACTCAATACACAATTAAAGAAGAAATGTTCGGTTTTGTCTGAATTTTTGCCCGGTCAGGTTGTTGTATTTTGCTCCGTTTTATTTAAGGCAGAAAAAAAAGAGTATTAATTACATGCTGCCAAAATCTTTGGAGAAAAATTCAATATTATCTTTTACTGCAAAGAAGAAATGAATCAAGATTCCATTCCAAATCCAGCAGCAGTCCTGACTTTGACGTGCCGAGGAAAATAATAACTTTCAGCACATACTAATTGTCTTGTTAACATGGATTATGCAGCCAGCCAAATAAATGTCATTCACACTTTTATGAGGAAGAACATAAATCTAAAAATCGGAAATGCATAATATTTTCTAATATTTTCTTTTCCTCCCCATTCTGCATACATAGCCTAAATATATTTACATTTTTAATCCATGCAAACAAAGCAAGACTCTGCTGGAGATTTTCGAAACCTCCCAGGGGTCCCAAGCTCAAGGTGATCAGATTCTGAAAATAACAAGCTTGGTTCCCATGTAGCCTTAAAACCAGTTTATACTTTCTTGGCACTGCAAAGCGGTTCTGAAGTAAGGATAATTTACACTCAATTTAATTTATGCTGCTAGGCAGTACAAACCAGCGCTGGTGTAGCCTGGGTAGGGAAGCGAGCGTGCTGAATGCTTGTTTCATTCCTCTGCTGGGATGGGATGGGTCCAGGAACCGAGGAGCAAAGCCAAGCCCCCCGGGGTGGCTTCCCCAGTTTGGGGTGACTGCCTGAGCCCACCAGGCTGGTACCTCCCTCAGTTGAACCCATCTCCCTCCCAGCAACACCACTTATGTGCTCAATGGTCACTTTCCTCTCTCAGAGCCCTTGCCATCACATCACCTTCACTTCACACCAGGGACAGGGGACAGGCGGAGGTGAGGTGACACACAAAGCCACCCAGCAACGTGGGGTCTGGCTGGCAATGGCTCAGCAGGCCAGTAACCAGACCCTCCTGAAAGGCAAAGCAGTTGCTCGACTGAAGGGAGGAATGGCCACGCAAGGAGATTTAGACTAGCACAGGGTACTGATAAACTTCACTCATTAACGTTGCCTCTGTAGTTATTAAAATTCACCATTCCCCTCTCCCCACAGATCAGGCCCTGGAAAAGCAACACCCACTACAGGGACCCACAGCACAGCCTGGTGTCTGACCTCCCCAGAGCAAACTGGATTTCTCAACAGGAACCATTCCTTAGATTTTATTTATTTAACAGCAGCCTGACAAACAGCACAGCTCTGGCACAACACTGGGATAAAGCATTGATCCAGGGTGATGAGCCCTGGATCCCACTCGCCAGCCTGTTCCCGTGCAGGATTATCCCAGCCCCAGCATTGCCACAGCCACCCCAGTGCTAGTACTCGTTAATCTGGCTACTAGGGTATCCCTTCTAACACTAACACTAACATATCCTTATTGCCCCAGTCTGCTGGGAGCAAGTCCGGAGGAGGCCATGAAGATGTTCCGAGGGCTGGAGCCCCTCTGCTGGGAGGACAGGCTGAGAGAGTTTACGGGGTTCAGCCTGGAGAAGAAAAGGCTCCGGGGAGACCTTAGAGCCCCTTCCAGTCCCTAAAGGGGCTCCAGGAAAGCTGGGGAGGGACTCTTGATCAAGGAGGGCAGCCACAGGACAAGGGAGAACAGTTTTAAACTGTAAGAGGGGAGATATAGGTTAGGAAGAAATTAAGAAGAAATTCTTTCCTGTGAGGGTGGTGAGACACTGGCCCAGGTTGCCCAGAGAAGCTGTAGATACCTCTTCCCTGGAGGGGTTCAAGGTCAAGATGAGCAACCTGGTCTAGAGGGAGGTGTTCCTGCCCATGGCAGGGGGGTTGGAACTAGGTGATCTTTAAGATCCCTTCCAACCCAAACCATTCTAGCATTCTGTGATGAACTCCACACCTGTCACAGAAGTCACACTGTGCCTGACCCCAGACTGGCTCTGAGCTTGCGCGTCTCTGCGCTGCAGTGTTTGGAGATGCTGCCTCTAAACTCAGAAGATGAATGGCCTCAGCATGGCCCTGAGTCTGGATTATGCAGCACCAAAGCCAGTGCCAAGGTGCTGTTCTCCTTCGGGGTGAGAAGCGAGCTGGCTCAGCATGAACACGCGATGCTCTGCAGGGTGGCAACACCCCCCCCAACCTGGGGCCATAAGCACCCGATGCAGAAAGTATGAAGACAGCCCTGTCTCTGCAGGAAGGAGGCTGAGGGATTGATTTTTGTGCAGCTCTGAAGTCCTGCTGTACCTCACAAAAGTGAAAAAAAAAAACAGATCTGCTGTAAAAAACACGTACTGACACTGTAGCATCACCCAGCTCGGGAGCAGAGCTAGCAGAGTGGGGAAGCAACCTCGACAGACCCATTCGAGCAAAGGCTTACGGACAGACACAATTAAAATAAGCACTATAGTTTCAATTAACTGTTCTCCCCAGCAGCACAGGCTTGGAAGGGACTCTTAATAGATCTCTTCCACCGCAGTGCACAAACTCTATTGCCATTGCTTCACCGATTATTGAAAGTTAGCAGAGTGAGGCAGCTCTCTCACAACACCTTCAATAGTGATTTGAGGATCTGTCTCTTATTAGCCGGCCGTTCCGTGTGCGGAGAGGCTAAGCAGGGTATAGAGTGTAACCATTTTTCAGATAAGTTTATCTGCTCAGGCCCCCGCTCGCTGCCTTCGGGGGATGCTGCCGCAGCCCTACCCCGCGCACGGAGCCGCATCCCGGCCTCCGAGGAACGGCTGGACCACGCTGCGTCTGGCTTGATTAAATCACAGGAGCGTACAGTTCTCCCATCGCCTCGGGTTGATTGGGAACAAGGCTCGGAATAATCTCCGATAGATTTTCTTTTCTCAGACAGAGAGACACCCTGAGGGTTTTAAAGCTCTCCTTTTTTTTTAGCTTGCAAAATACTCCCCCGGGGAGGGCAGGCTCCTGCCAGCCCCACCACGGGGCTTTCGCGTGTGACCTCCTAATAGGGCAGGGAACGCCGAGCAGATTTATTTAGCCAGGTGTGAAGGTCAGCCACCTGCATGTCTGGGCGTTTGGGAGCAATATTAAATTTAGCATCCACACTGTCGGTATGCAGAGGCTCTGGAAGAAATTCCGGCTTTAGCAGCCAGCAAAGCAAAGAGCATCAAGAAAAACAGAGCTGTGCTTTCATACTCCATCTCGAAACAACCTGTAAGCAGCACAGGGTTGTTTTTAATAGAAATTATTAACCTTTCAAACAACTGACCTAGAGATGTCAGAGATTCTCTAATTCTACGGTTTTGAAATCAATCCTGGCAGACTTTCTAAAAAACCTATTACAAAAATAGACAATACCACTCAAGTTTTTCATGAGAAGTGACAGCTACCAACAGTTTCTTCATTTTCTTTTCCTCTGGCTTCTCCTTAGCTACAAGAAAATGAAGTGCCCTGTGACTGAGGCTCAGAGATGACAACCAGGAGGCTCAGAGACTGTATCTGGTCCTGGCACAGACTTTCCATGCCCTTGTGCCTCCAATTCTGTATTTGTTAAAAAGTGATGGAGTTTCCCACCAACTTCGCACAAAGTAGTGTCCTTCCATAGAAAGGATTACAGAACTGCAAGTTATTAATTTTCTCCTAGAATTAGATACTGCCATTATTTCCTTCATGTCCCACTGAACACAGTCTTGTCCTTTCTTGATTCTTCTTCTTACCAATGTCTAATTTAGGTAACTGCAATGGTCCTCAAGGCCGCCAAGCATGGGATACCTTGAACATCCAGCCCCCCAACCTCCTCCTTTCTTTCAGTGAAAAAACAAAGACTCCCACGCTTTAAGTTCCTGCATAGCCAGAAAAATTACAAAATCCTGTTTTCTTCTGGAAAGCTCTCAAGCAAATTTTTTTTTACATCCCCCAAGGTGCAAGTTCATGCTGCAGGTTTTCTCTCACCTCTCTGGCTATTTTTACAGAGATTTTCAGGAAACTGTTACCTTTCTAAGCTCTTTTCTGACAAATTGCATTAAAATTGGCTGATTCTTCAAAAGTTAACAAGAACAGCCTAAGAGATGGACTCACATGTATTTGGTATCCCCACAGCCCTTGTTTTCTCCAAGAAAGAAGCACACAAAACACAATTAACAGCCAGTTCAATAAGGCTGGTACTGATGGGATTAACAGCCCTGGAACCTGGTTCACATACCCCAAAATCAGAGGGAAGCAGAGGCAGAGAGGGATTTGAGGTGTCAGCAGTGCTAAAATAGAGAAGAAGCCTTTCCAGTTTGGATCCTAATCTGGATCTAAATTGGCTCTTGCACTCTCTAAATCCGATTCCAATATCCTGGCTCCGTCTCCTGCTCCAACAGGGACATCACGTGGGTACAATTTACCCTACAGGAGAGCTGGGCATCACTGGCAACTTCTGAGCAAATTTGCACACTTTGCTGATTGCCTCAACTATGAGCTATGTCACCTCTATTTTCACTCTGTGTCCTGCTGCTACCCCCATCCTGGAGAAGCACTCCAACATTTAAAGGTCTCTGACAACAACCCAGACCCACAGGAGACCTGCAGCTTTGGTCTGTATATAGCAGAGGGCAGCAGACACCGGGCACTGTACTGTTTTGGGGTAGCTACCCCCAAAGAACTCAGGGGAAGAACAGATTTCTGGACGTTGGACTCCTCCTACAAACATCTTGCATTGCTTCCAGGTACCCAGGGGCGGAAAAAGCAGGAGAAAAATAAGTGTGTATAGGGAGAGCAAAAAGTTTCACTTTGGATTCAGGGATGAAAGGAGGTGACATTAAGGGCAAGAAAACGTAGGGCAAGAAATCACACCTTCCCTCTCCTACAAACATCCCAATGTAGAGTCACAAAATTGCTGAGGCATTGTTGATGAAAATTCAGCTTTTTTCCTCTGAAATATCCACTGTGGTCAGAGAAAATTCCTACACAAATCCCAATCTGAACTGTATAATTCAAGGTTTCCTGATATAAGCCCTTTCCAAATAGGGTCAACATTCCTCCAGGCTGCCGGCTATTCCCCACCAACACCCTGCTCTCCTTGCTCTCCTCTTATATTAAAAAAAAAATAAAAAAAAAATCAAACATGGTAATGGGTGTTCTACCCCTCTTCGTCTGGATCTCTCTCTCATTTTTCTCCAAGGGTTTTGAAATACTGGACAACACCAGACAAAAATCCTGTAGGGTTTTTTTTTCTAACCTGAAAGAAATAATTTCACCTAGATGGCTGCAGTGAACATGCTGCAATAACAAGAAGATTTTCTAGAAGGGTAAATTACTTAGTGGTGGTACCAACTGGGAGCGATGCTGGTTTATAACATCAGATGTAATCTTTCAGCAACAGGGGGGAAAAATGCTTTCAGAGAAATGCTTTTTGTCATTGGCCACTACAGTGGTGCATCCAATTACACTGGTTTCGTTTCAGATCCAGGGGACACAGCTCCATGGAGAAATCAACAACCACAATAAACACATGTGGCAGGGACCCAGCCACAGGAATAGGAGCTTGCGTGTGCCCTGCTCCATGAGACAGAGCACAAAGTCTGTCCTATTTCTCCTCAGCTCCTTTTGGGCTCCTTGGAGAAATCTCAAGGCTTTTGATAGCCCAAGGAGATGCCCACAAAGCAGGCAGGTTAAAGGGAGGGAGAAGCATCATGCTCTTCATTCGGAAAACTGAGTCAACACATCAAAACTTGTCTGGAGCCAATAGAAATCTGACCTAAAATATCCAAGTCTGTTCTGAATCTTACTAGTACACTAGCCTTTGAAATATTTTTATTTTGAAAATCTTAAACTCCATAGAGGGTTCCTCTGGCAAAGAGCTGACACAGCACACAGAGGCTGGGTGTGCCCTGGACATCCTCCGGAGACCCTCCATATCCATTATGAACTCCCTCATCGATTGTTCCTCCTCTTCCTACTCCATTGCTCTCCCGTCTGCCAATATTATCTGTTATCTTTTCTAGCTGTCATTCTCATTGATTTTTCCAGCCTTCTTCCCTTACTCCAGACTCGCTGTCAGCCTGTAGGAATTGGGGTTTTTGGGTCCAAGCTTCCCTTGCATGGCCACCAGGCCACTGTCGTTGCACACAGTGAGGTGGCCAGCAAGGACCAGTCAGTGCTCATCCCGGGGCATGTGTCACACTATGGACACAGGTGACATCAACCTGGTGATGCCATCTGCAGTAGTTTTGTGTCAGTTGGCAAATGCAGGCTGCAATACCTGTATTAGCAGATATCAGCCTCTCTTGGAAGGCAGCATCCTATCTGCTGCAGCAAAGAGACCCCCCAGCTCCCACCACATCGGTGGGCGCCTGACTTGCACAAATCAGATCTGAAATGGTTTTTCTGTGCAGTCCCACAACCCAGAAAGAGGTGTGTGCTCTTGGGGACACACTCATGTGTAACTTATAAATAACAGAGGGAGCTATGGGGAGCCTCTTCCAGCCCGCCCCCCCATCAGCACAGCTCCACGCCTCGCAGAGCTCCTGGGGAGCCCGAGATGCAGATTCCGATTTAGAATCCGCTCCTGATGTAGGGAGCGCTTCCTTCTGTAGGTACATAATGGAGCAATTTGTGGGGGAAATGGTTGCATAATATTCATTTCTTTCTTTTCTGCCAATTATTACGATACATTTGCAAAAACATTTTTCCAATATTCAGCAAGCTTAACAGGTGACTGAATAATATACACCAACTATATCATTTGCAATATTTTCCTGTCAGTCATCAACTAATGTATTCAGAGATGAATTCCCTTTCTCCTAAGCCAGCTTTAAGTCAAATTTAGTGACTGAAAACAACATTAGCCTTATTGACTCTTTTATCAGAATCGTATTTGTTGGTGGGGAGAGACATCCCAGATTTTCACAAATAATAAGATTGATCATACTTCAAAATCACAAGAATCAAGGGGAGAACAAGGCAGGGGCAGCAATTTCCATGGCCAGATTGGGCCGCAATAAGGTCCAAGCCCTTTCCCTCTGCAGCTGAGTTTAGGTTTGGGTGTGAACATTGCCAGTAATACACAGAAGCCTGGCTCTGATAACAACTCTCCTTCTCTCCCATCGTGGCCACCAACTACCCAGCTGTGCCTTGAGACCACAAAGCAAATCCCTGTTAAAATCCTTTTCTTAGCAATTGCACACCGACTTCCTGATTCTGCATTTGCAGGACTTTCCCTGTGTTTAGAGTCCTACCAATACCTAAACAAACACCTACAAACCCCCAGCAGTTTGCATTCCCAGGGCATCACCAGCAGCGGTGGGTCATCGATCTCTTCCCCAGCTGATGTGGGTGGCAGGCACTCAGGAACACAAGCAGGGGAAGACAGAGCTCAGGTCTCCTCATTCATGACTACCATCCCTTCCCTCCAGCCCACAAGCCATCCTATTTTCCTCCTTGATATGCAGGACTATCCACAGCTCTGCTCTCTGAAGAGTAATACCTGCCTGCCCGGTAGTCAAAGCCGAGTTCCTGCTCGATAAGTCATAGCCACAGCACAGCTATCTGCCCTCAGCACCTGTAATCCTCTGTTTCCTATGCTCTGTGCCCTTTCTTGGCGATGCTGATGCAGATCAACATATATACAGCTCTGAAGAACAGAAACAAATCATTTACATTTGGTTCCTAACCAGTAGCGCTTCCATTTAATTTCCCAGCTCCTTATTGTAATCACCCTCTGCACAGTTTCAATCAAATCACATCCATCAATCTGCCCAGCCCAAAGCTTAACGATGGTAACACTCTCATGTGGGTTCCCAAATGCGGATTGTAATTGCAAATTGCTGCCAGCATCAGTTATCTGACCCACACTCACTCTTTATTGATAACCTTCTGATCCAGAGATGACTGGCTGTGTGAATTTATCTCTGGGAGAAGCTCGCTGGTGTAGGTAAAGCTGTCACATAAATTCTCATACGGAAGTAAACTGTGAAAGGAGAGAATCCTCCACTTTTAAATATTGGGAGCTGGTGAGACAAGTCCTATCTCCAATTGTATCTCTGTTTCATCTTGTACACCTGGCTTGGTGCTACCTCTTCTCTCCAGAACCACATGCATTTTACATTTTCATAGATGACTTGGTAGACCCACCCCTCTGTGAAAACTAAGGCAGGTCACTTTTACCCCAGCGTTCTCTGGATAGTTCCAGGTGCCAGCTGGGGGTCAGGACAACCTCTGCTTTGTCTCCTCCAAGATCTTGCAGCGCCTAAGCTATCTCAGGTCTTCTGCTTTAATCTAAACACAAGCTCTACGCAGCAGATGCACAGGTCTGTGAGCTCTGTCCAGAGATACTATGTGCTCTCAATGTTTGTGCAGTGTTCAAGACATACTCATATGAGTATCCTTTAGATTACTCAAACCAGAAGAAGTCTCAGGTAGGATGTGTTCCCTGGGAGAAATGAGATCCACAGGCTCCATTTCATACCTAAGTCTCAGCTAGGTGAACAACTTCATGGAAACCACCTTCACCCAGCACATGCCTGCAGATGCGTGTGCCCACCACAGCCAAGGCTGGATTTGCCCCTAGCAGGAGCAGAGACTAAGCTGTACTTGGAGTTGCTCTGATACTTTTTTCCACCTTAGTTTATGCCCAACTAGGAGTGCTGGGGAAAGGTACAGAACAAATGAAGAGCCACATACCAGACTTACACACACAATCGTCTTCTATACTGTGCCAATCACATCCACTCTGGCTGAGCTCTACCACCTGAATTACACTGAGAGAGGCTCGAGCAGTGCTATATTTCAGCATAGACACAGCCCCGGGATGCTTGGATCCAGTCCAGAGGTCACTGCTGTGTTTTGCCTTTCCTATGACCCTGCAGGCTTTGACAAACTCTGTACGCAGAGATGCAGAGCAAAGTCACCTGTGCATGAATGTACCCGTCTTCTTCCAAGGCTGCAAGTCTTCCCCCCCAAAGCTGTCCTGTGAGGAACAGCCACGGCACACAATGGCCAGGCCCCACCACATATGGACCCAACTCATTCATATAGGTGACCAACCCATGTCCCTGGGCTCCTCAAGGGTGGCATGAGGCTGAACCTCCTGCCATGGATTAGCATCTCTGAGAAACACCTGCCGTGGCTTGGCAGTGTGGAAAAGCTGGCCACCGCTCTGCTGAAAGCAGCATTTCTCAAAATCAGCTCAATATTAGGAGAGAAATCAACTCACTTTCCAATTTCACTGAATCTTCATGGTTGAAAGGGACCTCTGAAATCATCGAGTCTAGCCAAAACATAACAGCACATAACACCAAAACAAAAAAACTAACACCCCATCACCACAACAATCACCACACCCAACAGTCTCAGGCACTAGAGCATGCCCTGAAGTGCCACATCTACACGTTTCTTAAATACTTCCAGGGATTGTGACTCCACCACCTCCCTGGGCAGGCTGTTCCAGTGCCTGACCACCCTCTCAGTAAAATAATTCTTCCCAATATCTAATCTAAACCTCCCCTGCTGCAACTGCAGACCATTTTCTCTGGTCCTGTCATTATTCCCTTGGGAGAAGAGGCCAACACCCACCTCTCTACAGCCTCCTTTCAGGGAGTTGTAGAGGGAAATAAGGTCTCCTCTCAGCCTCCTCTTCTCCAAACTAAACATGCCCAGTTCCCTCAGCCTCTCCTCATAGGACTTGTTCTGTAGACCCCAACAGGTTCAGGTCTTGGCTGTGCCAGGAGCCGGCAGAGCCCCTCCTCCTCCTCCTCCTGCCACCAGCACGTTCGACACCGACATGGAGCAGCTCTGGCTCTGCAGTAGCACAGCAACCTGCTGCTAGCAACGCGGCGTTATGCTGCACACAAGTAATGAGAAAACTGGGAATAGTGTGGAAGAGAAGAGATTATTAGATAATAAATTATCGATGCACCAAAAAACTGCTCTGTACATATTTTTCCCCCCTTACGGCTTCCCTAATGTCCTGGGAAAGTGACAATTACACAATTTAAGGAGGTTAAGTTTATTAAAATCCTTTTTTTATTACTTTTCTTTTAATATATGGTTGAGATAAAGCATCTGATTAGAGGAAGGTCGCAAAATAAAATATTTAATACCCATGGAAAGAACAATTCATCCTCCCCTCCGTATGCAGCAGCAGCAGAGAGGCAGGGGGTCCCGGTGACAGCTCGCTGCAGAGGCTGCTCCACAGAGACTGCGGGCGAGCAAGAAAGCACCGTCGGCAGCCGGGCGCTGCTCTTCCATGTTGGCTTTGCCACTTTATGGCAGCCCTTAAAAATGGTAAAACAGGCCATGTATCCACTGAATGAAACATTCCATTTCTAAAGAGGGCTTACATGGGGCTTACTAACATCTCGCTGACCTCAATATTGCTTAAAAAGAAAGGAAAAATTACTTTCAACAGCCTGGAGGTATGGTGTCCACTCCAGCTCCACACAGATGGATACGGCATCCAGAGCAAGACCAAGGTTTTATACCTTGTTGTGTGCCCCGTGGTGCCCAACCCAGCATGTACCTACCCCCTGGTGAGACACCTCACTTCACTACATCTAAATTGTGGACCTCCAAATTATGGGCTTTCTCTTGCCATGAGCTTACAGTCTATGCTAATGCCTTTGAGAACTATTTGCACAGTAAAGTCCATTTACTTTTCT
The DNA here is from genome assembly GCA_013399435.1 of Arenaria interpres. NCBI lineage: Eukaryota > Metazoa > Chordata > Aves > Charadriiformes > Scolopacidae > Arenaria > Arenaria interpres. The sequence continues at coordinate 1,470,896 of VXAK01017584.1, forward strand.
CTATTTCAAGCATTTAGGGAATTGCAAGGTGTTACTCAACAGTGCATAACCCCATCATAGGAGTTCCTGAGAGGCAGAGAAAAGTTTGGCTTACAAATCCTAGCAGGAGCAGATCAGGTCATGTCATTGGTCCAGGGAACAGTCTTGCCTTTCTTTTCCACCGGGAAGAAAACAACATCACTCATGTTCCATAAACGGTCCCAACGGACCCGATTTCCTAAAGGATAAAGTGCTGTTTGTCCACCCAGCACCCTCCACTCCTTGGGGCAGCCCCATCGCTCCTCTTCCCCAGCATCCACACCTCCCTCCATTGCCTGCTCCCCTCTGTCCTCTCTCTTCTCACTCATCCACAACCCTTACTCTCAATTAAATGCTCCTGACATGCAGCCCGACCAAACAGAGAAGACGACTGCTGTTTATATAGAGCCTAAAGCACTGAAAGACATTACCTCTGGTTTAGATAGGGATCTAGTTAGGGATGAAGTACCACAGTGAACAGGATGTGACACGAGAGAACAGCTAAGTTCCCTGTCAGGAGCAGCTGAGCCTCTAATTAGTTTTCTGCAAAACATCAATAAAGTAACGACTAAAGGGATGCCAAGTAAAGCACTTGGCCTTTGTAAAAACCTTTGTCAAAGTCCTCACAGGAGACTATTCAGGGGAATAAGGAGACAGGAGGTGAGAGGGACAGCCCTGCCATGCATTAGGATGGGACAGTGGGTGGGTAGGACCAGCAGTGGCGACCATGGCATGGGAGCATCAGCATGGTGCTCCACCACCAAGGTATATCCCAGAGTATAGCACCAGGGAGGCCAAATCTGCTGGCGACACAGGATTGCTGAGAGATTAGAAAAGGCCAAAGGGTTTCAGAAGCACCCACTCACACTCAGCTGGGCGCGTGGGGTGGTAAAATTCACTTTTACCAATAGGAAATCATGCCTATAGAGAAGTGTATTTTCCACTGGTTACACTCACTCCTGGACTCTGATTTAAATATTGCAGACTGGAAAAACATCCTGCTATTCTTCAGGAAAATCACGTCCCCTTGCTCACCTCCTGCTGTGTGGGGGCCACACAGCCCTTGTACAATTCCAGCCACAAGCACCAGCCAAATTTTGCAAGGAGCATGGTGGCAGCCAAACTCAAAATGCCCCTTAGCCTTTCTAGTGATCTGCAGCCCCCAGTGGATACCTGCTGCATTGTTAAAGCCCTACACAAAGTCTGATTTTCCAGGAAGACACTATTCCAACCATTGTTCATCACTCACTTCTTTTAAGCAAGGATGGCAAATGAGCAATTGATGAGCTGCATTTAGCTGTCAGACCCTGCGCACAGCCCGGTATTTGGGACAGGACCCTGGAATTCACTGCCTGGCCTACATATCAGTTTGATCTTTCCTAAAATTTCCCAGCTGGAACTGTTTCTCCACACATCTTGACACATACTGACTCCCTCAGCGCTTGCAAACCAGGTTTTCCTTGGACAGTGCAACACCCGAGAGCTTTGCAGTGAAGATGGATGGCAAGTAACATGTACTTTCATGAGACTGAGTGTTCTTGCGTGTCCAGAGCTAAGTGGCCAGTGCCCTACACAATGGCACTGACAAGCCATCTGGATTAATTTAATAAAAATGGTTTGCAAATGGCCCTGTGTGGCAGGTAGCAATTCCTTTCTACATACTACTTGCAGAGTGCTGTGAAGCGAAGAAAAAAAAGAAGTATATGGATTGTTAACTACACTGCAAGTGAGAAATAATAGCCCCAAGCTCTCAAAGCCATGTACAAACATTGTCTAATCACTCCTTGTTAACACTCCTATAAGCCCGGTACATACTTTTATTGCTCAAAGCCATTAAAAAAAATAATAAAAAATATCAATATCCTAGAGACCATTAGAAGTCAGGTCCAGACTCTTACCCTCAAACCCAGGCAGGCACTTATCTGCCTCATGTGCAGGATCCAACCCTTTCAAGCCCAGCAGACACCTGGGCAGCAAGAAGCATGACCGATGTTTCCCAATTTGGCAAGTGATGCACAGAGAGATGGAATGACCTTTGGGGGCTTGAACTCCCTGTTTCCAAACCAGTAGCCCTCCCCTGGCACTCCCTCCACACATGGAAAGGGTCCTGGTTACCCCAGAGTTGCTGGGAGCACTGGGCGAGCAAACAGCTGGAGGAAAAAGTGCTGCTGATTAACACCACAAATGGGTGAGATGAAATGAAGTTTCATTGTTAGCAATGGACCCTGCATGGCTCAGCTTGATAAAATTAGCAGACTGGAGATGGATGATGCTGCGAATCACTTCTGAGCTACAGACATAGCACAGCGACAGAAATGAATAGAGTCCTCGCACTTGAAACACTGGGGCATATGTTTTAATTTAGAAGGGCTGAAAGTAAAAAATCATCTCACTGCCACATTTCCAGGTTAGCATTTGACTTATTAACTTATGCTTTGGGCACAGGTGAACGAAACAAGCCATACTCCATGCAGCCGACAAAGTTACACAGGGTGTCTTTTTTTTTTTAACAGGGTCATTAAGAATTGCTCATGTGTCTGGAAGAGGCATAAAAAAAAAAAAAGTATTTTCACTTAATAATCAGACTTAATCTCTTTAAGTTTTGTTGAAGTCACTTTCCCAGGCCCTTAGGCAAAAATCAATCTTAAAAGCTTTGTGGAGCTGTACTGTGGTAGTTAGATAATTTATTATTCCATAACTGTGGGTCTTAATCTAATTAGAGATTGTATCTAGGATTTGCTTCAACATCTATTTATTTTTCTATTTTTACTTGCAAACATTCACAAAGAAACAACATTGTATGTGGGAGAGATGGGAGGTAGGCTGTGGTCTTCCTGCTGCGCTCCCATATTTAACTCCACATTTAGTTATCAGAAACCAAGAAACAACAAGACCCAGATGAAGGACCATCTGCAGAACTTCAGAAACTATTGCAAAAACTTCCCACAGGCAGCCTAGAGGGAGAAACCAAAGAAAATGTGTCCAACACACAGATTTATCCTTCCCAGAGGACTCCTCTTTGCTCATCTGTGTGGTTTGCATTACCATCAGGTGAAACACATAGAGTTTGACGGGTCATTTGCCCTGGCTGTGGTGTGGGGATGGTGCTCACCCCGAGGACCACAGAGATCAATCACTGGGTGCCATGTGCCACCAGGGACTCGCGCTGCTTGGAAATGGTACCTCGCTTGCTCTGCGCCCCGTGGGGGATCCTACAGACAAGACATGATTTATTTGTATAAAATAACTAGAGATACCTCTCAGAGCACATCCAGAGCCCGAGATAAATACTTGAGATGCAATGAAGTGCAAATAGGGGGAAAAAAAAAAGTAATCTCTTGGCATATATTAATGTAAAATCATTGGGGCAGCATGGAAATAAACTGAGGCCCTTACTTTGCTCCATAGTGAGCCAACAAACATTTATTTTCTTCTTCTACAAGCAGAAATAATGGCTTTTTTGGGAAACATTTTACACAAATCTTTGGAGCATCAGCCTTTTCTATGAAAAAGCCTAAGAGAGTTGACAGCTTTGAAAAATTATAATTCAAGTTTCTTCTGGCCTATTCTTTCCTAAAAGAAAATTTTCTATGTACTGCAAAAAATACTTAAAAGCTGCCCTTTGTACTCACAAGCTGGGGCAACAAGTGAACAAAAACCAACCATAGACATCGAACATCAGCACATACTTCATCTCAAGGAAAGCAAGACTTTGCCTCACTGACCACCAGAAGATCACCCAGCATCTTCACACACTGCTGTTCCCCTCTTGTAAAAGAATTGCATGGTTAGTAAGACTCCAGTGGGTTTCTCCTGCAGCTCTTGGAAGGAGCTTTTAGGGTTCTTGGGGGAGAGAGAGATACTGAATGTTTTTGTCCCACCTTCCATGCCTCTAACTGCTCTCTCAGGAAGGTCTTTCAGGGCTCTGCAAACCTTCTGCCTTTAACAGCTTTTGCAGTTTTAGAACAGGCACATGCTATTTCTGCAGCGCGTTCCTCATGGGCCCCTGGAAGCAAGATGTTTCCATCCCTGGGTTTCCTCTCACATGCCACCCCATGCAAGGAGAAGAAACCAGCTCCTTGGGAGGGAAGGTAGCACTTCTCAGGAAGGGACAGCTAATTGGCACCTCCTTGGATAGTAATTACAAATTCTCTCATGCTTTCATTGATACTCAGCGCGCAGCAACAGGAAGGTCTGCTGCTTCCCCAAGTATCCCAGTCTCTCCATCAGCTCGTCCTCCCTCACTCCCCTGCTCAATCTCCGTGGAGGAGGGACACGTCCATTTTCTATATTAACTGTTGGCGCGGTGCTGTCTACCTGAGTAATCATGAAAAATGAAGCAGTAAGTCATCTGCTTGTGTGCAGAGGCCTTTGGCCTCCTTGGCTCTCACCGCTGAATTTAAATCTGCTGGGGACGTGGGGCTGGGCACGGCACCAGGGAAATGAATTGCGGTGCTAATGGGGTGTCGCTCCACTCTTCAGCGCTTATTCTTCAGCATTCTTCTGCCTGGGACCATCCTGGCTTCCAAGAGGACACCAAAACTGCACCCAAGCTAACACTTGGGTACAAACTGTTTGTGTTTACAAACTACCCTAAGTTTCAGTCAAATTAAAAACTGAAAACATTAATCCTTTAGAAAGGTTCCCGGGTCTGTTTTACAATCACCTTTGACCACATACCCTATTTATCACTACATGGGCACTGCTATAAAGGCACTCATAACATCTCACACAGATTTTTTTTTTTAAAGGAATAGCTAAATCCGCACATTCATAGCTCAGAAGTGCCCTTCTTCACTAATGCATCTATTCATAACTATTGATACCCAACTGTGCACTTTAAATTAACCATATGCTTAACTACTTTTCCCAATGCAGACCTTGGAGCACAATCAAATTAATAACATTGAGACACAAGTAAAGGAAGCTGATCCAAATCCCCTAAGAACCAGGGAAGTTCTTTCTTTAAGAGTGAAAAATGAAGCTATCTTCTGAATGCATAGAAAGATAGGAGATTTTTGAAGCTGTTCTTCAGTAAATCAGAAACAAAAGCTTTAACAGCAGGCCCCATCCTGCTTGTCTAACAGTTCAGAGCTGTCAGGAAGGACTCACACCTCAGCTCTGCCCCATCCTTCGTCTCAGGGTGCCCCTGGAGCCCTCAGCCCTCCATGCACCTCTCCTGCCAAAAACAAACCTTTCCCCACTGCTTTAATAATCTGAACCAGTTCCTGGAGTTCCAGAGCTGATGTTAGGGGAGTTGTGGGAAGACGCAGCAGGGAGCAAGGAGCACGCTCTACCCTTTCATCAGCAACGAGGTTATTTTTGACCTGTCCCCCACGAAACCACCACCAGGCAGAACTCCAGTAATTTGGGGTCCTGCTGCCCTGTCAGAGGTTAATACCCTCATAACATACAGCAAAATGCTCAAGTGCCTCTACTTCTCCAGCTCCCAGGTCTGCTCATTAGCTAATGGCACTCCCCACCTGGAAAAAAGCTCAGCAAAGACTGAAAAAGAGAAAAAAAAAAATCAGCAAAACTCATCAACTGCCCATCACAAGTTTGCAACCAGATTTCTTCAGCAAAGATTGGCCCTGTAGATAGGACAGGCCCATGCAAGAGTAATTTGGCTTAAGACGGACAAAAAAAAAGAAGTTGGGCATAATGAGAAGTTGTCTGATAATGTGCTGTGAGAGTCCAGCTGACTTATGACTAATCACTGCATTTCCCTTTGCCATGGGAGTTGCATTAATTATCACAAAATCAGAAAGGGCTTCATCCAGCTCTCCTCTGAGTCACTAGGAAAAAAATTAAAACTTATTAGCTTCTATTTTCTTCACTGGCTCCCTTCAAAACCTCATAACAGCCAGAAATCCAGATCAAAAAATATGACACACTCCAATTTCCCTTGATTTAATTTCCTCCAGCTGACTAATTTAATTGCAATATTTGCCTGGTACCTTGAGTTCTGCTTTCTCATTCTCTTCCCGATGCTGAAACCTTCTCCCTAGTCCTGCTCCCTAAGCTTAAATCTGCACAGATGTTTCCAAATTTCTATTTGTTAGAGACTAATTACCTTCATTCCCCGATGGATCAATCCATAGGGATCAGATACTCCGTTTGCAATCACAGATGTAACACACACACACACACATCATACGGTTATCTAGAAGAGGCCGGGTAATTAGGTATCTCAAAAAGGATAAATTGTTTAAAGTGAGACAGATTAAAAATGAAATCTGGATGATTTTTTTTTTTTAATCTTCCATGTGATGTGAGCCTGAATGGTATAGCTGGCTAGCAAAGCTACTGGAACAAAATTAGAATTCAGCTTAGCCACCGAGAACTCAAACATCAAGGTGAGGCGATATTTTAAAAGTCCACAGAATAAAAAAGCTTTTAATGGATTTCAGACTTTATCTTTCCCCTTTGTTATACTTTTGAGTTTAGAAATAATAAAAAAAAATAGTGGCAGCAGTGAAACTATAACTCAAAATGAGGTCATACTTTTAGATAGGCAAAAAAAGAGAGACATTTTATTATTCTTGGGTGTCTACTCCCTCTCCCACCGCTGTAAGTGAGTTGAGTTCTCTTCACCAAGCCAGAGGGATCAGGGTGGGAACCTGCCCTGGGCAACACCATCCCCTGTGCCCCGTCAGCCCTCGAGCTTGCCTGCAGCTCCCTCCAGAACCAGCCCGAGCAAAGCCTTCCCTTTCCCTAATTTTATATCCCAATGCAGCGAGTTTGTTGGGCACAAATATTGAAAGCACGAGTAACACTCTTGAGCTGAAAGTGAGTCCCTACGTGCATGAAGGTCTTTATGTACATATATATTTCCTAGTTGGAGCTTTAGCAGCAGACTTTTAAAGGTAAAAATTAGGGATCTTAAATATCTTTGAAGATTCATAGGAAGCAAAAGGCTTTAGAGACAGGACATTCTCCGGATCGCCAACGATCTTGCAGCATTCGCCTCAAAACCAAAAGGACTAACTTTATCACACACTGCCATTGCAGAGAAGGGTATGAAGTGCAAACCTTCCTCCCAGCATTCCCATATCCCCCCAGTTATGTATCAAAAGATTTCAAACACAGATTGTTCAGCAAATCCACAGATCATTCTGCCCTGCACTCTCAGCTGCAGGCTGAGAGGTGTCCTGACCTGCTGCCGCAGGGTGTTCAGGGCTTCTTGTCCCCCCTATCAGAAGAAGGCACTGTATAAGGAGGGATTTGCAGCTGTGGGCTCTGGCGGGAGCTGCCACACCAGATAAGCCCTTATCCTCTCTGTTCCCAGGAATTGTCCTGGATTTGCCCTATCTAGGAGGCTATTGCCATCCCTTTATTCCCAGAGCCCTCAGACCCATCTCAAAGCAGTGGTGCACTCAGGGGTTTTGCGTTTTCTTGTGGGCAAATTGCAGACAGAACCCGGGCTGAAGGACCACATCATCATCAGATCCATCTTTTAATTGAAGGTGGCAGCTCTCTGTTATCTCCTGTCTGCTGAGGCAGGAGAGACACTGCCATTTGGTCACCTGTGCCCTGCTCAGCACAAGAAACCCCGCTCAGATGAAGCCTCGTGGCACCAAGAGCATCAGTGCTAATGGGAGAGGTCTGTCCATCAAAGGTGAGAGCAGAGAGGAGGAGAGGAATTGGTTTAAGATGCTGACTGGAATGTGAATGGAAAACTCTGCTACTTGCCCAATCCCGAACAGGACTTCATTGCACCAAGGAAATTAGGATTCATCATGGCTTCTCACTATGAACAAGCTGGAAATTACATGTAATTATATTCATTATTATTTTGCTTACAGAGCCAGCCAACCTGCAAGCCTACCCTGGGCCCTGCAGAGACCTACCAGTTGTAGTGCTTAGACCCAAACCTTTCAAATCCTGCATAACTTAAACACGGCGCATGTCTAGCAGCTTGATGCTGGCTTCAGCAGTTACTCCGGAGACAAACCCTCATGCACACGCTCATTACTATATCTCTATTCCCCTGCAAACCCCAGAATACCTGACTACGTGCCAAGCCTTAAAAGCTGAAGACTTTTGCACTAGTTGTAATCCTACCGGCAGCACAACAGCAGGCTGTCAGGCTTCAGACCGAAGGTGCCTGTTTGAGATCTCAATAACAGCCACCAGGTCACTGCAGCCTTGACTCTATCTTGATGACTTTTCAAAATAAACATCCTCCATGATTGGATTCAGGCTGAATGAAAAGTGAAGGAAAGGAAAGTTTTACACCACAGAAATAACCCTTTTCTTCATAGCTGCATCTTGTTCGCTCTCGGTAGGCGCTCTGCATAGGGCTGGCCACAGAGAGACTTGGGCTTTTTTATGTCCATAGTGAAAATGCAAAACCTTTATTTTCTCCTTTGTTAAATTATGAAATATCTTTCCAAAGGAAAGAAAAAGAATCTCATCAACTGCTATGTTTCTCTTCAGTTTTGTCTCCTCCCTCTGATGTTTCTGTATTTTGAAATAATCTTTTATTTCAAACTAAAAATATCAAAACCTGTCATTTGAATCCAGTCAATTTCCAAAATACTGCCTTTTTTTTTTTCCCCCTGCAAAGTTAAACTGTCAAATCAATACCATTTCTGCATGCTGCACATGAAGAAACATACAATTTCATCAAACCACCATTTTCCAACATAAATCTTTTGCAAAGAAACATTCAGATGAGGTCCAAACCTGCTATTTGGTGCAAGCAACCAGGCTGGGAAAGAGATGGTATGGATCGAGTGGATTTCTGCAAAGCATAAGAACTACAAAAAGTAAAGATTCAGTCTGTGGTACTCCTCTTTTCATTCAGTCTTGTAGGAATACATTAATACGGTACTAATTAGTTACCGGGTCATCATCCTTAACAGAATATAAGAGAGGTGGGATTTTTTAATTTTTTTTTACTGTGGCATAAAACTAGAGTCCTTCAATTAAAATGATTCAGTTTTATTGAAACTGAAGTTACGCTAAAAAATGTTCTTTTCTGTCAATTGCCGTTAAGAAATTCTTACATGACCTGATCTTGTCTCAAATTCTCCATTAAGAATTGCATTCCAGGATTGCAAAATCTTAGTTTCGATTCTGTTGTACAGCTTTGGTGGGGTCATCTTTTTCCATTTTATGACAAGTGCACTATAACATAGAACACACATTGCTGTGACTGACAAGTTCTACCATGACAGAATGTAAGAGTTGAAGCACTCTTACTCTTGGCTTTTTATTTTAAAAAAAATATCAGGGAAACAGATACCAAATACTTTTTCTCTAGAATGAAACATCTCCTGTTGGTTCCAATGAAGCGAGCTGAAGCAAGTTGACACATAGATCAAAGTCTTGCCTACTTGAAAACTGTCAACCCATTTCATTGCAAACTAGATGGGAAGCGCTTTGAAACACACGAAAAACCTGATGTTTCGTTCAGCAAGGCAAATCCCAGCCATCCTTTAGAAAAACATTAGTGTGATTTGCTTAACTGGTTGTCATAGTATACCATTATCAGTGAAGTCTGTTCTTCACTATTAACATGGTGTCACAAAATGATGGTAAGACAAAACAAAGATAAAAGTAGATGTAAAGTATCAGAGTTCCAAAGTGAAAATATTCCTTGTCTATTTTAAACACATGTTTTCACCCAGAAAGTTAAGGTATTTGGAAACGACAGCACATTTGCTGTCCTGGCAACTGTGGCTGGTGGGATAATAGAGGGTGCCCACCCCAGCCATCGACTAAGGCACAGCGGAGATGTTGTGGCACTTCAGGGAATTTCTACCATCTCCGGCACAAAAGTCTTCTCACACACTGACCTATCTGCCTTTGAATCTTAAAAAAAAAATACACCAAATAAACTATGGAAAAGCACATGGCAAGGACCACATCCTGGACCACAGACAGGACAGAAGAAAATAGGTTGTGGAAACTGATTCAAATGGCTAAGGGCTGTGTGAATGAATAAGGCATGCAGTTAGGAATTGAAATAAAAACCAGGTCAAGTTATATATTGCTGTAGAGCTTGTAAGGAACCTAAATAATAACAAAAAATAATTTAACTCAAACTATTAATAAGCAAATGACCGGGAGGAGAGTTCCTCCATTATTCAGCAGAGCTGTTACCAACCATCATTGCAGAGGGTAATGCTTCACTACTAAAAATGATGGATTCATTTGTATAGATATTTCAATTGTTATTTGTAACAAAAGGTAAAAATTCAGACTACAAGGGGGAAGCAACAGTCCGGAAGATATTTATATAAATTACATGTTTTCAAATCAGTTGGGTCTGCTGAGACTCACTGCCAGGTACTTAGAAGTGGTGGAAGCAATCTGAGGGCTGTTAGCGCTTATCTTTGAAAACTCAGGGACTGCGGCGAGTCCCAGAAGAGCAAAGAACAGCAAACATAGCAGGGAATTACAGGCCAGTCAGCTTAACTTCAATTCCCAGAAAAAATATTGCAACAAATCATCAAATAAATACTTTCTAAGCGCCTAAGAGATAACAAGGCAGTGAGGAACAGCCAACATGGATTTGTCGAGAACAAATATCAGGCCAGTCTCATTTTTCTGCGACAGAGCAGCAGGACTCATGGAGAGGGAGAGGTGTTTGCTGTTGTATACAATGACCTCAGGAAGGCCTTTGACATTGTCTCATATGATGTTGTCTTAAGCAAGCTACAGAAGCATGATTAGGTAAGGCTGTTAAGGTGGTAACGCACGAGGTGGAAAACATACTCAGAAAGCAGCTTTCAATGGCTTTTCATCAAACTGGAGGAACATACTTGTAACCACTGGGTGAGGATGTGCCTTGGGCTGCTATTATCCACTATTTTCACTGTCTGACCTGGGCAAAAGAGTAAGTTTGAAGACAACATCAGCTGCAAGCAAACAGGAGTCAATAGTCAATACTTGGACCAGTCTTGACAGATGAGAGAAATACTCCACAGGAAGTAGGCTGTGGTCAACTAGATCCTGTACAGAGGCTTATGGTTAGGTAGGAAAGATCCAGCACATGGCCATCAGCCAAGGACCATCCTAAGCCAAAGCAGGGCCAACAGCAAGGAAAGAAGGGTAGGGCTAGCCATGGGGCAGCAGTGAGCCTTTCTGGCACCTGCAGCCTGCCCGTGGGGCACTGCCATCCAAGAAGGATGTGGATGGATTGGGAAACCAAAAAAGGGGAGCTGAGGAAAAGTGAAGGACCTGGCATTCAGTTTAAAGAGACATTGTAGAGGGACAAGAGCAGAAATCCTCAAGTTAGAGTGATGCAGCCTCACAAAGAGAGATGGACAGATCATCCTCCATATGGATAAAGTGATCGCTAATACGCATTAATTGCAACAATGCACATTTAGAGTCAAAGTCAAAAGCAATTGTTGAAATTGAGGGTTAGTGAAGCACTAGAATTGACTGTCCAGAAAGCATAACAACCATCCATCACTGAAGTTTTGAGAAAAAGTCAGGCAAATAAATGCAGAGGATGATATCACTTAAAACGTCCCACTCGGAGGGGTGGGTGGGCAGGTGGAGCCATCCTGAGCTCCTCTTCCCCGCACCCAGCTGCCTGCTTGGCTGCCAGGTGAGATGCACACCATACATTGCATATCAGGAGGATGCTCTTTGTCTTATTTTTTTATTATTATTATCATCAGTTGTTACTTTTCTTCAAGGAAAAAAAAAATATCTTGCAAGGAGGAACTACAGTCATCACTATTAGTGACTCATGAAAATACTACCTCTGTGAACAGGACGATTAATTCTCCACAATGTTCTCTGTTGTATGGAGAGATTCATTCTGGTGTCTAATGAAGGTGGTACTAAATGAAAAATAAAATACACTTCCATAACAGTCACCATAACCTGAGTCCATTTAAAAAAAAAAAAGAGAACACTGACATTTTCCACCATGACACCCCCCCCAAAAAAAAAGATAATTTTGGGGCCAATAACAAGACACTTGTCATTTTCATGCAGAGTCAAAGCTGCCAATTTTCGCTTCACATTGATTTCTCTAAAATATCACCTACAGATTGTGCCCTCAGAGGAATAAAGATGATGTTGATATAACATAGGAGCCAGGAGCACTTACACAGCTGCGTTAGCCAAGGGGGGAGAGTGCATGAATCGCCCCTCGGTGGAAAATTAAAAGGAGTAGAGAGAGGTTAGGAAAGGAAATTGGGATCCTCCCGCTCCTCAGGACAACAGCAGGATCCAGCCAGCCCTGAACAAACACAGACACGCAGCCTCCCTAATGGCACAGCGCCGTAAATCCTCAGGATCAAAGGCATAAACCAATCACCCACTTGTGTCAGGCCAGGAATAAATTCCCCCCATGAGAAAATATGAATCAGCTGGGCAGGTGCACTAAGCACTGCACTCAGACAAAGCCTTCAAAAACAGCACCACCAAGAACAGCATGCAAAATTAAACTGAATTAATGCTTTTTTTTTTTCTCCCCCCCCCTTCCTCAATCTCCCAGTCTATAGGCTCTTACAAAGTGCAACTCCCAGGAAAGAACATTTTGCCTGTAGCCTGGGACTTCATAATGCATCCCCTCCTCACCCCAGACCCCACACCTAGTCTATTTCCTTAAAATAAGATTTTTCCCTCAGCCAGGACTCCCAGAGAGATGCTGGTAAAGCAGAGATGATGCCTTCCTGAGCTAGTAGGAAATCCTTAAATAGAAACCCCAAGAAAATTTTAACTACCTGTTCATTTCACCTTTTTTGTCCCAAAACAAAGACAGAGCCCCAGCAGTAGGGCACAGCCTGGAGCAAACACAAAAAGTGGATCGATATATTTTGGCCCTGTGTAGGAGTGTGAGAAATACTGGGGCTTTGTCAACCCTTTGCCTTCTGGCTGATACCCCGGGAAACATGGGCCATACCTTTATATTGCATTGCCCAAGGTCCCCAGATGTCTTATCTGCATCGGCAGAGCACCCTTCATTTGTGACCTGGGGACAAGTATTGCTCTGAAAACAAAATTTTAGCTGAGTAACTGCTAATACAGAGCAAGTACTTGGGTTTTCTCCAGATTTCCATCATCAGCGTGCCGTATCTGACCTGAAGTCTGAGCCCATCTCTCTACTTTATTTAATTTATACTTCTCTTCCCAACCTTTCCATCCCATCCTATAGAAAGCTCTGTATTCAGCAAGTCACTAGTTCCAGCTACATGCAGTTGATTTTCTTTCCCTGTGCTAAAAACACTCTGGTTTCTGCTCTCAGCCACCCTGTCCCCAGCCTCAACCAACAGCCCTGACTTCCCTGCTGTAATGCCCAGGCTCCAACAGCAGAGATAAGGCTGAAATCTGGCTCTGCAACTGCAAACCAGATGTAAAACGCAACCTCGAGGGCAAGGAAATGAAGAATTCAGACTGGCAGCATTTTATCCCTCCTTAGCACAGGTGTAAATGGCTCCATAAGGGCAAAACAGAGAGGACTCGGGCCCAGAGAAGGAGATTACTCAGCTGCAGAGGTTTATCTCCACTTCCCCATAGCTTACCAAGCTCCTCTTTTAATGATTGCCTAGAGCTTCTGCTGGGTAGAATTTAGACTCCCCTTGGCTGCATTGCATACTAATAATTTAAGTATATGGGACAATATATCAGATATATTTAAAATAGTACAATCTTGCCACACTTTTTATGGTATTTTAAAATTTATGGCACCTGGTTTAAATACAAGGAAAATGTGAAATAAAGTGAAATATGAAAAAAAATATGAAATAAAGAAATATCTACCATACTTTGCCATTACACCATTTTTAATTATCAAGAACACTAGGCCAGATTTGCAATATTTTTAGCAGAGCTTCACATATTGTCACAAGTCCCTAAATTATTGTTGTGCAACACAGTTTATTAAGCATAACATTTCATGAGAACCAAGTTTTAGGGATATAATTTTACTAGAATTAAACCGTTAAGGCAGAAGGAGGAGCCTCCAGAATCAATTCCTGGAAGGAAGGGAGGTGGGTGAGAGCAAGACTGATCTTGCACTTCTGGTGTTTTGGAGGGGGAGAACCAAAAGACCCCAACTCCTTTTCTGTGGGAAGGAGAGGAGATGGGAGGACAGACATCATCCTTGGTTTTTCCCTTGATGCTGAAGAGAGCTCTCCAAAAGGGCAGTAGGTGCTTCCTCTAACTGAGAAAGGGACCAAGGAAGGGATTTTCCTCTTTTAAGAGCAAATGTTCCCAACAGCTCTACCTGGAGCTTGCAGGTAACACTCTACATCTGTGGAGCATTAGAAAGCCTGACAGACCCCTCCTCACCCCAAGAACTTTTGGCCTCCCAGCCCTCCAGCAAGATTGATCAGTGCTGTACCAACTTTAGACATGGGAAACCCAGGCACACAGACACCAGCTGAGAAGCCTCAGATGATGCAGGGAGCCAGAAGCAGAAGAAGAATCAACGAAGGCATCACCAAACCACTTAGAAAGAAGAACCAGACAAAAAGTGCTGGAGCAGCTCTTAGCTCCTGTCCTCCTTCCACTTATAGAAAGTCCTATATAGAAAGTCTTTTCAAATTTGAACCTGATGAGGACAACAGACAGAAGGACGACGTGAGGAAAGAGCAAGACTGAAGCCAGGTAGAGTAGCTGAGGCTCAAACCCAGATGGATGATCCCATCTCGGTGACTCGGGCTCATGCCAGCAAAACACCCTTGACAAAAGCTGTGAGAGACAGCAATGTTGCTCTTCCACACTGTCTTTTCCCTGTCGGTTTTGTTTGGATTACTGAATGGACTGGCTCTGCTGGGCACAGTTATTTTTCCTCCATGACTAAAGTTTGAACAAGCTGCCCCCGGGAGTAATTTTTGGAAGCAGCTGCCATGTTTATTATCAGTGCGGCGGGGTTTTTATTCGTCTAGCAGCAATCTATCATGCCCCATTTGATAAGTTGCTATTTCTCACTGTTTGCCCTCAGAAGGGCTGAAAACTCTTATTTTCTGTCCTGGAATTGGAGAAAACATGGCAGTTTTAGCTCTCAACCAGGGACCACAGCAGCCTCCCTGAGGTCCATCCCCTGCCGACCACAAAGAGACACTGTGACCAAGCCATTGGTTTGCACTGATAACGAAAAGGTCTTTTATTCCTTCCCTAGTAGGGATGGGTTGTTTTACATAAACGTGTTTTACATCAGAAAGCATCACTGGTCTCAATCCTATTTCTGTTTGTACTTTTGGAGTCACTCTTGAGCAAAAAGGGCTCATTCTCATTGGTGGGAAATCATTAAAACATGAACTGCAATTAAATTTAGCCTTTACATTCAATTCACTGCTTCATCTGTATGCATTTAAGCAAATACAGATACCTGTGTTCATTCAGAGTCTGAATTTTTCCAATTTTTTGCCATGTTAAAAAATACTAAGTGATGCCTTTACAATTTATTAAATGTTAGTTTACTTTTCACTTGTGTCAAACTGTACTTGGACAGCAACTGGAACTGAATGAAAATGCACAAATCAGCATTTCAAATAGCTTTCTACCAATTACAAGTTCTTCATGTGTGCTAGGTAATAAAAATATTTTTATTAAAACATGCTTTGCATTTAAATCTGATTTAATATACAAGAGAAGAATTATATTCAGTCAATAAAACTGAACTGATTGTTTCTAATAACTGGGGCCAAAACATTCAAGGTGTTAGAGGTAATAGATATTATCTTCTTGCACCTGATTTTTATTCAGAGATTGCAGAAGGAAAGCCACTTTCCTGTGGTGGGGTTCATTGATTTGGTTTTGTTGTTTGTGGGGGTTTTGGTTTGGTTTTTTTTTTCAAATTTGAATGAATTAATTTTTGAGCGTTACTACTAGGTAAAACTTATAAAAAAAAATATTATTTCTGAATACATCTGCTTTTAAATCTGAAGAATCTGAAGACATCTGCTTTTAAAGTGAAGGCAGCCCTTCAGCAAGGCTCACTGCAGGTGTTTAGCCAGGTTACACCTATCCTTTAAGTGGTTTGATGCATCAGAAGACTTCAGCAGCAAACATGCTACTTTAGCATTTTCATTTAAGTTATTTAAGTATATTCAATTAAGATCTTAATATAGATGGTCAGAATTTCACTTAATTTTTCTATTTTAAAAAAATCTGATTACTTTAAAGTCATCTATTTTTATCTGCCCCATCTCCCATAAAGACTGCTTTGCAGGCAGAACATAAATCAGGGCTTCCAGGAAAAGAAAATTAACACCCACAGCTGGATGTAGTGAATGTTCATCCACCACACCAGCTGGGGCAGCCACACCCAGGGGCCAAGAGAAAGCACACACAGGTGCAAAAGCTCCTGGAATTCTAATATCTGAAAATTAAGTATTCAATTCCTCACCCTGCACAGTACAACCCCGCCTTTATCTCCACACACCTTGCTTCTCCTGCATCCCACAGGCGTGAGAAGATGAAGGTGGATGGATGTTGAGGACCAGGCGGCCCCTTACCCCCAGCCAGCACGGATGGTGATCCTGCTTTTTGCACTTTAAAGGTGACAAGAAGTCTCACTGTGTCTCCAAGTTGTGGGTGGGGGCTGAAGAGGCTTCATTTCCCTTGCAGCAGGACCACCCCATGATTGCCCACTGGTGGATCCCTGTCACTGGAGCACAGAGGGCACAGGCAGGGGAAGACAGCATGTGTCCCCCAGGGTCACAGTCCTGTGCTTTGAAATCTATACAAAAGAAGTCATAGCACCTCTTGGGCACAACAAGGAGCAAGAGCTTTGCTCTCTTCCAAACAACAGTTCTTGGTGCATTATTGCCACTTTGGACTAGGAAGAATGACAAACCACTAATTTTTTCAGCAAGATCCCAGGTTTTTTCTCCAGAGATCTCCAAGTCAGCTGAACCACTCACTAGAATCCAATTTTCCAGAGCAGTGGAAGCCAACAGGCAGCCCAGTCAGACAACAAGGCCCGTTCTGCACCCCACTTCTGTTATTACACCAGCCTGCTGCTGCCTTTAAGCAACAGTGTTAAATTCCAATTGCCTTTTTGCCAGATCATTGAGATCTACCAGAAAAATAATTTGCACACACATCAAGGTATTTCAACTGCTACAAAATAGTAGCAAACAAGTTTCATTGAAGGAAGTCTTCCTTTAGACCTTGTTCCAGAAGTCACTGAAAGTGTACGCCTGTGCACAGCACTGGAGATGTGAAGGGTGACTTCAGGAATCAATGCTGATATTGTCTCCAAAGAGAAAAATAAAGCAGACAGAACAGCAAATTGATCTGGACATGAGTAATTACTTAACTTATTAGTGCCCTTCTGTGTGACACCAACTAAAGCAGAGATGGCAGGGAGCTCAGGAGGAGCCTACGAGCAGGACAGCCACAGCGTGGGACAGCCTGGGACCACTTGAACCCCCAAAGGGCCCTTGTAAAGTAAATTTGTCGGTGATCCTGTCCATGCGCATCCCTCCACACAAGCACAATCCAGTACCCGAGATGTTCCACGTCTCCTCACAAGTGCAATCCAGTACCCGAGAGGCAAACTCTTCCAAAGGGCAAAATAGGGTATGTTGGGAAAAAGCATGAAAAACATGAGATGCCTGGAGGGGATGGCATTTGAGATGCACAATCTGAGCAGGTAGATGCAGGCAGTAGATGCCAAATACAGAAAGGTGGGGAGTAGCCTCCCAGCCAGTGCTCTCTCTTTTTCATGGGACTATATAGAAAGTGCATGTACCTACACCTACAAAAACATACCCGATTTCAGTTCTGGCTGCCCCTGTGGTGATGCACCACTGTTAATGACACCTAGTTTGGGGACCAGTTTTGCCTAGAGCTAAAAATTTATTTATGGTGACTTCAGCGTCCCCTCCCCTACAGCTTATTCATCCCCTGTGCCCATGACAGTGAGAGGGACACTTTGGGCTTGGTACCCAGATAGAGAAAAAGCTCTAGTACGACCAACACAGCTTGAATGCCGTACTCGGCTCAGGAGCACTGAACTTCCCCAGGGAAAGGATGCTCCACCATACATGAGGGGACACCAGAGCTCTGCACCTTTATGGCCATGCACTGGACACACCACCACACCAATGGCATGAGGACGGTGCAACCATCCCCTTCTCCACCACAAAGGGATGCTACACAGCATGGGGAGGAGGAGAGATCACAGGTGGATGAGAAATAACAGAGAGACTCCTCAAAATGCAAGATGCATCTTCAAGGCATTGGCCAGAAGGCACAGAGTCATTTGGTGGGAAACCTAAGCCAGCCCCTACATGAGAGACATTTTTTCATGACCTTCACCATTTTGGATATTTCTAACCTTCAAACATCTGTAAAGAGGGGTTTCCTGTCTTCTCCCACCAGTCAGTGTGGCCTAACTGAATACAGGAACAGCTCAGATTGAGCAGAGGAGAGGAGTCACAGAGGATCCCTCGCTCCCTGAGAGACCAAGCTTGACTCTAGACAGAAAGTAAAAAGAATCCGAATCCTCTCTGAGGTGGAAAAGACAGAAAAAAACCACCCTGCAAAGCAACAAAGTGCTGTTGGAAATGAACAAGAGAGCAACAAGAGGAGGAACTTATCTTAGAAGACGCTCTCATTTTAATCCATCAAACAGGGAACTCACCCTCTGCCCCCAGCATCAGAGATCACCTATCCGGGGTGGACAACACAGAACACATCAATAAATGGGTGTTCCCAACTGGCTGTTTTTTCATCTCAAGTATTTACCACCCCCTCCTGTGCAGATGAGAAGCGAGATGTAGAAAGCCTCAGGATAGAGAAATGAAAACAAGGAAAGCTCCGGTTCTATTGGGAGAACAGTCGAGTTTGTTTTTTGAGGAGATTACACCACAGGAAGCAGGGCAGCAAACTAATAACGTTTATACCAGCCTCTTAGATATACGAAGAGTTTCACTTAATGTGCACTATTATCTCTGCTCCGTCTACGTTTCACAGCTGCTGCCACCTTGCATGCTGTAGCCACGCTGTTTAACACATCACTCGCTCAGTTTTAGAGAGCATCAGCTGAAAGTACCACAATCCCTTTATGCAGCTCCAGGTCTCCATCTGCCCCCTTCCCTCCCCAAAAAGGAGGTGGGGGTGTTGGGCATCAGGGCTGACTGAGGAAAGGGTGCTCCCTCCTGGGTTTTCACAAGGGAGTTCACTCAGGTTCCCATCTCCAAAACAAAATAGTAACTTGCCAGAGAAAAGCACAGAAGTACATACGGGTTTTTGGTTTTTTCCTCCCCTTCAAAGACTAAATAATGGATTGTGGAGCATTTTCTATCTTCTGAACCTGCCCACATCCACCACCTTCAAAGCAAGGACAGCATCCCCAACTATTCCACACCAGTAGCAAGGCCACAGATGAACAAGTTCTCAACCCTTTCATGGAGGATGAGCTGTACCCGAGGTCCCACTCTGCTCTGTACCTTATAGACACCCAGCAATCTCACAGCATGAGACCACCTATGACAAGTCTCATGCAGATATCAAGTTTTTCTCATACAGGTGCTACCAAACCACAATTTATGGGCTCTCCCAGGCTGTGAAAGACTCACTTTGAGGACACATAGTTAAGAACTGCTGCCCCTGCAGCTGTGACGGAGGCTAGTTTCTGGAGAAAACATTCATTAAAGGAAGCACTGATCCTTCTGAAGCTTACAGCACAAGTTGTCCCCATTTCTGGGCAGGTTAGCAAGATCTCTCTTGCCTCTGAGTGTCAAATAAAGACTTTGATTGCTGGTCCCTAGAGGGACACCTCCCATTAATCAACTGTACATCTGAACCACGCTACTTTTTGATAATACAACAGTCCACATACATCTAGACACAAGGTTTCTGCATGCAGAGTCATTTCAGCAACCCTCCCCAGAGCTCTGACTCCCAGACCCTTTTCCCCACTCCCCCACATACACATGATGATGTGCATGAGCAGCATTTAACTGCCCTGGCAGGAACAGAGAGGCATGTTTGCCTCCTCCATATGGACCATGTGCAAATAACCCACGGCCAAGGCAGCTGCAGCAGCATTTTGGTGTCTGCTCCTGCCCCGATTCTGTGAATAGAACACATTTACGCAGCAATGGGAAGCCCAGCGTAAGGCAGCTCTCCTGGAGAGCAGGGTAAGGAACAGACCTGGGATATCTGCAGCACACTCAGGAAGAAACGTTAAGCATTTCATCTTGAAATCAAAGGCAAAAGGATAATATTTCCATGCCTTGCTGCCAGCTGGGGGCTAAAGCCCCAGCTTTGATGCTGAAGTTCCCTCCGCATGAGCGTCCTGGGCTAAACCTGAGCTCTGGCTTTGTAACGTCCCATGGTTGGGGGCAAACCAGGCACAACTCACCCCCATCCCCTCCTGCTTCCCACACCAGCCACAGCTCACCCCTCCCTCAGGGCTGGACACCCAGAAGGTATCATTGAGGTGTCAATATTGGTTGTTTTGTGAGTGGCAGGTGTTTTTTTTTAAAACCAAACAAACAGCACGGAGTAGGTGATAGGGAAGAGCTTAAATCAGTAAAATGCCAACAAATTCTTCATACCCGCCAATACACTGAGTGACAACAGCCCTTTCCCACACCCTGATGTCTTAATCGCCAGCTGCTCTGCACCAGCAGCCTCCAGACTTCTCAGCATGCCCAGGAGCTGGTATTTCGGCACCTAAGGAAGTTTTGCTGCAGAAAATCCACAAGAAACCCAGGACCTGAAACCACGCCAGGGTCACGGCAGACCCAAAAATAGCATCCCTGGAGGAGAGGGAGCCAGAATACCAAGTCCCTGAGCACCCCGCTCAATGAAGCTTTCACCAGGCTACAGGGCATTATACAAGAAAAACATTACCCTTATTTGCTGTATAAACAGATTGCAGTGGTGTTCATTACACAGACTTGCGTCTCTATTCAGCCGTAGCCCATTAAATGCAAATAAAAGAGGAATAAGTTCAGTTGCAGCAGGCTGCGTGGCACGTGGCCGGGAAGCCTGCGCTGATTAGGGGCTCGCAGAACCATTTCCCAGGAAAGGAGCCAGGGCTCCCCAACAGCCCCCGCTGCAAATTGCTGCCTGCTTCTGCAAAGCTCGCCCTGCTTTTCCCTCTTTCCCTTTGTTTTTGGAACCGTGCACAGAAGTCACGTGAATAATTACCTCCCACATTAGCAAACATGCCACAGAGCCAGCGTTGTCCACAGTTGGGTTAGGTTTGGTTTCTTTCCTTATTTATGAGTGACAATTTAAACAAGAAACACAGAATATTAGCACTAGCCTTTTAGAACATGCTGAACAAAGCTCTTTTGCAACATTTCCAGCAGCAGAGAAATGACTTGAAGATAAAATATCCTAAGAAGCTAGCGGAATGACACTCAGAAGCATGAAGGTCCATGGTGTAATAGACCTGATGAAGAGTATCTGAGATATGGATTAATCATAGCATCGTCAAGGTTGGAAGGGACCTTCCAGATCATCTAGTCTGACCATCAACCTAACACTGATAAAAACCATCACTAAGCCATATCTCTAAGCGCTACGTCTACCCATCTTTTAAATACCACCAGGGATGGTGGTCTCTGCCACAAGGGCACAAAATCTTGTAAACTGGTGTTGGGGCACCCCATAGCAAGTGACTGGAACCCAGTGATCCTCAGCTACTTTTAACAGCAAGGCAAAATCTGGGCAATCTTAAGCATTTCTGGCCATTGCTGCTGTCCATACCAGGTCTTATTAAGGCTGGGCAGTATTTTTGGATTGATAATGGTGCAAGCGGAAGTCAGACACCAAAGATATTAAGACAACTGCTATAGAAAACTTTACTACCCATGCAGGAGGGCATCCTACCACCAACGAGACCCATCAGGCAGTGCCAGCTCTCACCCTTTCCCTGCCCTCACCCGCTAACAGATACCACCCTCAGCTGGCTGAACCCCTCCAGTTCAGCAATATTTGAAAACAGAATGGAAAAAGAGACTTGCAAATGCATCTGCATCTTTTCTCTGCATTTTGTGCTCGCGCTCTCTGTCCTGCAGTTATTTTTAATTATAATTCACTCCAAAAATAATTTCTGAGACATTTATCTGCTGCACACTGCCCTGATTACCCAGCCTGTGCTTTGTTGTAGAGCAGAGGCAGCTGGCCCTGGAGCCCATCAGCTCTGCTCCGCCTGTGGGGCCAGACACCCGCCACTCCCACGCCGGTCCCACTTCTTTTAAATACAATTATTCAAAGGAAACTTTGGCTTTGCAATGAGGCTCACTGCGGCACAGAGGACCCAGCAACAGAAGCAAAGGGCGCACATTATTCCTTGTTATTTCATTTGCAGTTCAAGGATATGCATATCTGTCAGAAGGCTTTTCCCCCTGCCCTCTCCTCCTGCCAGCTCTTTTATCGCCAGCCTATAACCCTTGTGCTGATGCCAAGGTGATCTGAGCAGGGAAACCATCCATGAGTGGGCAGTCTCGGAGTCTCACGGCTTGTTCAAAGCCACACTGGCAGATGTCATCTCCCCATGCTTCACCACCACCCCCCTCCTCCACTTCCCCATGAAAGGGGAAAAGAAAAACTTCCCCCCGTTCACCAGCAGGACACCCAGCCCAGGCATGGACCTGCTCGCGCAGGGACAGGGTGGCCAAGGCCCCCACTTGCCCTCCACGGCTGCATCAGCTCTGAAGAATAAAGAGAGAACTCAGATAAAAATGTAAAAGTATCAGGATTTTTAGATTCAGGAGCACTCTCCACTTTTGGACTTCAGCTTCCCAGCTCTGAGAGAGTAAGGATACTGCCGTGCTCCATAATTATTTTTTTATCTTAATTTTCCAGATTAATATAGAATCAGGGAGATTTGCTTTCAAATGCTAATTTTTTCTTTTTTTTTTTTTTTTTTTGAAAGTACAATCCTCAGAGCTGGCTGGCTCTGACTGTTTGAAGGCTTTGTTTTAAAATTAAACTTCCCTTCGTATAGATTTCAACAGCTACAAAGTTCCCATGGCTTAGGTGAGCCAAAAGCAAAGATGACCCCAAAGACCTGCTGCAAACTAAGCTGGGTTTTGCTTCGTGCACCCAGAGAGGCAAGAAATAGCCTGGAACTAAGCTCTGGGAATGGAAGGCAGGACGGTGTGTCAGGCAGTGCTAAAAAATGCAAACATGCCAGGGAAGGCATCTCCTGCATAACTCATCTGCCCTCGAGCATCAGCTCGACAAGAAGAGCTGCACGTAGCCAGGGCCAGCAGCGAAGTCCACACACCACAGTGGCCAAAACCAAGCAGGCTGGGGCAAAAAGAATGCATTTGAGGAGTCTCAGGCATCCCAGCTTATTTTTCCACTTTACCCAATAACAAAGGAATAACTTGGAAGGGTGACCGAGGTCCTTTCTACACTGCAGAACCCTCAGCGCGCAATTCACATCCAGCAATATTCTTAGGTTTAATTTTTTCCCCTCAGCCTGCTTAGACCCCTGTGGGGCTTAGCTACTGTGGTACCTTCTGCTCTGCCCAAAGAAAGGTGGTGGAAAACTAAAGCTGAACAAACTTTCAGCTTGATAAATGGAGGGTGGCCCATGTGTGGGACCTGCATCCTGGCTTTGGGGAACTGGGCTCAGCATTTTGGTTTGCTACAGATTCTGGGCAACCTTGGTCAACCGTTTCATTTTCCTTCATCCCCACACACCGTCTGTGAAGTGTAGATAATCACACTTTCCTACCTACTATGGATTTTGTGAGCACGAAGGCACAAAACCAGTGAGGAAATCACATATTCAAGCAGTGAGAGATGATCCTGGAGCCACAGACCCTACTAAACTTCAAAAGACCCAGGCTGTGCTGACACTTTTCATCACAAGAGAACAGGTTCAGCAATGACCAACGCCAACCCCCAGGAAAACATACAAAAATGCTGTGCCCTGTAATTAAAAAAATACTGATAGCAGCGGTCAGTGAGGTACCAAATAAAAACCCCCAAAACGTTTAGTGTCATTTTAACATTGCTTATACAAAGACACAAAAATGGCTTAAAGAACAAGCTGTACGAAGCCAACAAACCAACACTTTTCTCCTTTTTGTATTAAGTGCTATTCTTCACAAAATTAGTTACACTCAAAAAGCCTCATATCTCTTTGCTTGCCCTTCACATGTTCACTCCAGATACATTTTATTGGCCAATAAAGCGCAGCAAATCCTTTTCAGCTAGGTTTGCAGTCAATGGATGAACAAAATAGGTGCTTGTTTTTTCTGGTTATGTTCTTCATACTGCCCAGTAATTACAAGGAACTGGGTGGCGTTGCAGGGAAGCCCCACATTACATCTTTCCTTTACTTGGGGGACTGATAGCACACGGAGCCTTCTCCTTCCAAGGCCCCTCTGCAAGTCTGACACCGAGCAGGCTGAAGCATGGATCTGTCCCACCAGTAGGTTCAATAAACCAGTAGCCTCTGTCTCTGTTTGCAGTGGGAAGAGCACCAGGGGGGTGTTTTGGGTTAACATACTGTTGTGCACCCCCTCCTGCTGCTGGGCAGAGGAAGGGGAAGGCTTTTATTACCTGTGTACCTCCCACAGGTGAAAGCAAATGTGGATCCCAGTGCTGCCAACTTGGCAGCAGACACTAACACCATAGTGACAAAGAAGAAATAATTTATATTTTAAAAGAAATAAGCTCTCTGTTGCTGTTGGTTCACTAGAAGCCCATTGTACAGAATCTTTAATTATGAGTATGGAGCCATCACAAACCAATTTGTTTCCTTTTTTCCTACCTCCCAGTAGAGCTTTATGGGGAAGGCACATTTCTGTAAAGAACTGAGTGCATTTCGGTGACACTTGCCCCACTACATGAAATAATATACATACATACACACACCCCCTCGCTTTATACAGCCCTGCATGGAGCCCAAAGCCAGCGCTACAGTCAATTCAGAGATCAAGGATCACTCCTAATGGAGACAACATAACGGAATTCATTTAATATTCTCCTTGGATTTGAAATAATAATATTGTCAACTAAATAAAAGGCAAGCATTCATTTGTATGTAAAACAGTTGGTTATATCAGGCCTATTTATGTCTGCTCTGCCTTCCAGCTACAAAGATTTATGACTGAACACCCAAGGGACCTTTATATATCTATCCAAATTCATGCATTTTTTTCATTAACCTGTGTACTGGCATCTTGTACAACATGGCATGAAACAATAATATGGATATTTTTTTGGTTGTTATTCAGGCAAAGGAAGAAAATGTTCCTGCCAATAACAGCAATAATAAATAAGCTCTCTCTGAGCCGGTTTGTAATATATAGATCTGTATTTATAGGTATGTATATATGTATGTAAACGTGTCACAATGTACACAGACACATGTTATTAACACATATATGTCTACACAAGCACGCAGAGAGGTTTTCTTGTCCTCCCTCTGCCTGTTCTTTTCCATCTCCCATTTCAATTCTCCCCCAGCCTTCCCACCTTCTTGCAATGCCAGACTTGTTCTTCTTTCAGTATCTCCCTGGTGACAGGACAGAAACAGCTGCAATAAATTACTCAGTGTGCTTTTTCCATTAAATATATTTTAAAAAGTCAAAGTTTGAAAGACAGAAGTGTATTTGTATAGAGTAAGAACAACTGCCTTTATAACCCCAGGAAAATTACTGCTGGATAAAGGAGGTGGAAATCTGCAGGATATGGAACAAAACCCACCTGCTGTTAAGACTAACAGGAACAAAAAGTTTCTTAGCTTGACCACTTGTTTGTTTCTTCTAAATCTTACCAGTTAGGCTGACTGTATTACTTGCCTTGTTTATGTTTTCAGCCTAGCAAATCTGTGCCACCGAAAAGACTTCGCATCTGAAGACCCTGAGCCAGGGAATGAGCCCCAGCCCCACTTGGTATCTGGGGACCCCAGGCACAGCTTGGTCAGAGCATCACTAGTGCCTCTTGGGGCAGAGGAAGGGAAGGTGAAAACCCAGAGGAATCTTCCAGCTCTGGGTGATGGGGGGCAGCAGCAGGGCATGCCAGGAATAACCCCAGGTGCCTTCCCCAAAACAAAGCACCCACCAACATCAGAAGTCCTGGGTCCCTGCTGTGCACTGTGGCTAACAGACCCACCAGGGTCATCCCCGAGTCACTGCAATGCCACTTCTAGAAAATGCCACTCTTCTGGCAAAACACTTATTTGAGGTGCCAGCAGAGCAGCCAGGGTCACTGCAGCAGAAAATGCTTCCCCAAGCCCCATGACCTCCCAGCTTCCTCCTAAACCCATCTGTCATGAGCAGCCACTTCTATCCAAGTGATCACCCTGCCTGCTGGCACCCCACAGACACTGCGGGGGCATTTCTGCCCCATTGTGGGACCAATTTTATGATGGAAAAAGAGCAGAGTGCATTCTCCTGCAGACTGTTGGAAGAACTGAGAACGGTTTTAATGCAGGAAGGAACATACTGAATCCAGGAGACATCCATAACTCAGATCCTATTGCCTAATGAATTGCATAAAATTTCAGCTTTTCTACTTTAAAAAAAACAAAAACAAAAACAAAACACCGAACTCCCCAAGAGAGTTTTATTATTCTTTCTTTTCCACTAGGAACTGCTAATGTTTACTCTTTGAGGTTTGGTGGGGGGTGCAGGCAGGAGGTTGAGGTCTTTTTAAAGAAGAGCAGAGCATCCAAGTACGCAAGAACATTTGTATCCTACCCGTGCTCAGACCTAGACTTCCCTCTGCCACACATGCACTAAGAAGGCTATTGCTGAAATAGCACTGCCCAGTTATTGCCAGCCAAACCAGTCCCTCTTCCTTTCCACCAGCAGCCAGGAGGCATTACACCTCGCTGAAGCACTGTGCCTTGTCATCTAGGTGACAGGTTCCTTCCCCACCCTCTGCCTCCCACCTCTTCCAAGACATAATTGAGCCCCTTAAGTAAGCAGTAAAACAAATACGGAGGCTGGGTGGAAAAGCTCAAGCATAAATCTTTGGGGTTTTATACGAGATTTTATTCCCTTGCATCCTTGTATTTTTTATGCTTAATAACACATGCTGAGGCAGAGCAATCAATCTCAAGTGAAAAGACCAGCCTTTCCAGGAGTAACTATGTCTGCATAGTGCTTGCTCTCGTGCCTGAAAATTTTACAGTATCCTGAATTTTTTTTCTACAAGTGGCTCCTTGGGGTACAATTTTCAGCTAGGCTTCTTCCCCCACTCCTCCTGCATGGGTGCAAGCTCGCACTACAGCATCCATCCACAGCCTGGGGCCTGCAGGGGAATTAAGAGGAGAGCCAGCACCTCAATTTGAGAGTACAGCGGTCTCAGAAAATTAGGACAGGTTACTCAATTGTTCAGAAAAAGGGTCTTCCAACCCCATGGGGTCTTCTAGGACTACCCTAGCTCCTATACGGCTACCTGATTTAGGCCCTGACCTGTCACCCATGCCTTTGAGAAGTCTTCCTGGCATCCGCAGCTGCCATCAGTTGCTTACAAGTGCTCAACATGCTGGATCTTTTCATGGGTCCAAGAAGCTCTCACAGTTAGTCCCAGGCTAAAGAGCAGCACAAACGAATCTCACCTTTATGCTGCCATCAGCCAACCCTCCTCTTCCTATGGAGAACGTTTTGGTCAAGTCCTCACCCAACAAACCATCTCAGGAACGATCAGCAGGACACAGCACTGGCTTTTGAGAGATGCCTGTGTATGTTGAGTTATCAGAACTATTGCCCAGAAGGTCTGGTAACCCATATTTGTAAAAATTAAGTAGTACTTCTTTCCTTGATAGACTTCCTTGCTCTGCAGGCTGTCCTAACTCTATTCCCAACCCATCATCGAATATGATATTTTGTACACTAACTCCTGGAGACTAAATTGGACCTCCAGGGGAAACTTCATCCTCAAATTTAAATATTAATTACATAACAAGCCTGCACCTATGCCCATGCTTCCCCAAGCTAGGCTGATGATGTGGTTGACTCAGAGATTTCCTGCTCTGGAAAATATTACCTTGTCTCTAGGACAGCTGTTAAAAAGTCAAAGTTGGAGTCCCAGGGTGTCAAAGTATACCGCTGTTAAGGATGATAACACACCACCCCTGGAGGGAACTTTGTTGTCCAGCCCAGGATGGCTCCTTTTCTGCCCAGTCTCCCCACCAAGCAGATAGGGCTGCAACTGGGGAACCTTTGGTTTTGTCCCTGCCTCCCTTGTTATAAGACTACAAGCAAAAAAAACCCCACATCATCTATATTTCCTGCGTTTTGTCCAATCATTTCCTCAGGTTGCAAGCTGTTAAGATCAGAGGAGTTTCCTCTCTCTGTAGACAGCCCAACACAAGGGGACCCCTCTTGTTTGGCACCCCAGGGCTGGCTTTTGCTGAGCTTTGCTGTGACAGGCAGCGACTCCCAGGTAGGCTGCGTTTGACAAAGTAGTAACCATAGGGAACATTCACTCCCCTGAGATTTAAGGAATTGGGAATGCAGTTAACAGCTAGCAAACCATTTCTCACCAGGCATTCATCACAAAAAACAATGCCAAGGGTAGCACAATTTCCTGCCCATGAAGAGAAGTTCTGCCCTAGAAGACACTGGTGGTGATGGGAAGGAGCCAGCACACAAAGCTCAGAGCATCCGCATCTAACAAAACACAAAGATAGCATTTTACAAATCACATTTGCAGCCTTCTCAGCTGTTCCTCATGTACAACCTACCTCTGAGACTTGATAATACACGTGCTGCACCATTCCCTGGTGCAGCTTTCCAGATACACTGAAAACAGTGATTTTCATGACTAAATGGATGGAACAGTTGCAGAACATGATGTCAGCTTGCTAAGTGCCTCGTCTCGGAGTTACACACACAATTATTCTCTCTACAAAAATCAAAGGCAATCCATCAATTACTGTCTTTTTACTCTACCTGCTTTTCTATTATTTTGCACTTCTAAAATATTGTATGTATTAACTACACAGAATTTACAGCACACACATTGATTTTCCATTAGTCTTGCCTTAACTGAGTTTTTTAAAAATAAAAAAAAAAAGAGACAAGCTGCTTTTTTTCTGCCACAAATCAAGCACGTGCAATTGTTAGCAGCACAACTGAGCTCTTCGTAGGACCAATTGCTGGCCACCAGCGGCTAACAAAAACTTATAAGCAAAAGAGGTTTTTCATATTATGCGAGTGTATCTATAGAAAACACTGGAAAGACACGTTAGAGACCAGATTTTCAAATGCAGACACATCAACACTGTCACCTGTATATGTCCTTTCAAGGGAAAACACCACTTTGGGTGGGGGGTAAGAGTAAGCATTCAAAGCCAGGGATTAGCGAGGAAGGGCCTGGCTTTCTCCTGGGCTGTGCAAACAAGTCTCCTGGCAGTCCGGAGCCAGGTCATTGCATGCAAACACACAGGTAGAGGAAGACAGGTTTATCCAGCCATGCAGGAACAAGCCACGGCCATCCCCCCCAGCCTCTCACAGGCTGTGGGAGCAGGGACCCACATCCCCACAGCGACACTGTCACAGCA
>VXAK01017584.1:1500355-1576814 GCA_013399435.1 Arenaria interpres
CCCCCCCGCTAATGTAGGTTAATGCAGGTTAATGCATAATTAAACATGTGATTTCCACACACAAGCAGTTTGACATCTCTCCCACGAATACATAAATATGTTTAAATGGCCAGAAACAAAGGAGACAGAAGTAGCGCAAAAAACCTGCTGCTCCTGAAGCTTCCCGCCACAGTTAGTGCTGCTGCGCTCCCAGAGCCACCGTCCACCTTGGGGCACAGCCGTGTCCCTCTGGAGAGGAGGTGCCACCACACAAGGACACAGTGCAGCAGCGAGACTCGGGCCAGGCTGAATACCCTCAGTGACCCCCAAGCACCACATGTGCCAGCAAAGACAGCGAGCCAGGCTGGAGAAGGATTACATCAGCCTCTATCAAACGCTTTGCCTTCTTTGAAATTATGATTATTCTATCCTTTGCTTTCCTGGTGTGCAATGTGCTTCCCCAGCTGGAGGAAGGTGGACCAGGGCAAGGAGCACTTTGATGGTCGCTCACCAAGCGCCGCCTGTGAAAGCCCGGCAGGGAGAGGGCTCAGGGGCACTTGAGCTTCCTCAGGGATGCTGCAGTGACATTTGCTGAAGCCGGAGTGAGCCAGGGAGGCTGCCTGCAGGTACCAACCATCCCTGCTCACGCTGATAAGTCCAACAGCAGCGGGTACAGTGATTATCCTGCCACAGAGAGAGCTGCAAGCACACCCTCATAAGGGCGCAGGTGAATGTTAAATGCTCTTTCTTTCAGTCCTATTATCCCACAGCATCATTAGGACGAATGAGGACTGCGAAAAAGTCAGGCAAGGTTTTGTCTTTCTGCTCCCCTGTGCGCTGAAGATTAATTTAGAACATATTAATTACATTTGCATATGCCTGAAAGCTAGCAGAGAAGTGAGAAAGTGTCCTGAAGGTAATTGAGTACTACAATGAGAAAGTTATTTCGGCAGGTTTTTCTTGCAGAGTGTGCTAAGGTAGAAGATAGGAAGAGGGCTGTGCAGGGACACAACTCAGAGCATCCCTCCTGGACACCGCGGCTCCAGGAGTGCTCCCGGCTTGTCCCCACGGGATGCAGCTGCCGCAGCGAAGGGTAATCTGCCTCCCGAGGGTCTGGCAAAGGAATGCCTGCAAGGATACTCAGGAGAAGGACATTCATCCTCAGATGTCCTCTATCAGAACACACATGCCCTTCTGTTTCAGTGGCCAGACCAGCCCAAACCATACCACCTTCATACAACTGCTCTCCTTACTACATTACTACTGCTTCCCCTTCTCCTTCAAAGGATTCTGAGATCAAGAAAATCTGGTGAAAAACCTTCTGTGAACCCAGCTGAGGCTAAAGCTGGGTCTATATCACATCTATGTTCCATTTCAAGCCGTTCATCTTCTCACCTACCTCTAACTATTTTATTCACATATACGCACCCAACGTACCCAGCCCTCAAACACTTCTCATGGAGTGGAAACATAAGACAGAAGAATAAACTACATTTTGCATCTGTATCCACCAGTTGGTTGTTTCCATATTTTAAGCAGTCACCTCACAGGTCTGGTACACCCCCAAGGACCCCTTTAGCAGCTCTGCAGAGAGGGAGACCATACTGGCCTCTTAACTCTGCTACGAAGTTCAGCCCTTCTCCCAGCAGCTCTCCTCCTAAGCAGGATGCCAGAGGAGACTTCAATGCCTCTCTGCCCTGGGTATACCCCTCAGTACTTCTCTTCCTTAACCCCGCTGGGTATTTCAAACACTCTGTAGCAAACAGCCAGCACCTGCCATACACTTCAAGTAATAATATGTTGAAAAAAGATATCAAGTCTAGCTCCATTCTGGGGAACTTTTTTTTTTTTTAAGTGCAGGTTAAATTATAACTTCTATAGCAGCTATAATAAGGAGCATAACATTTCTGCATACTGGGAAGTCTGCTGTTCTTTAACTGTTGAATAGCTGCTTGGATTGAGCAAGCCTCCCAGCCTGGCTCTGCAGCCGAGAGCCTGACCCTGCAGCTCGGGGGGGAGCAATTTGCTCAAGAGCAATTTCAGCCCCTCATCTCTGAAGAAGAGCCAGAAACACATAATTCAACTTCTTATTCTTTAAAAGACATCTCTGTCACAATAGATACACAACCCATAGCATCTCATCACAGGCATCAAGAGGTTAATTATATTGATAGCTTAGCAGAATCAAGTTGGACAAGCTGAGATCCACCCAGCAGCATCTCTCACCCCTGTGTCAGAGGACTAAGTGTCCTGCCCAGTTTGTACCCCCTCCTGCAGTAACTGGGTAAGCAAGGCTGGACTGTATTGTGCAAGAGCAATTGGTGCCTTTGGTGGAACTACTCTACTGAAAGGTCATCTCCTAGGCTGGAGAGGAGCGAGCCAGCTGCTTGCAGGAGGCCAGAATTCAAGTTCCATTTTCTTAACTCTGAAAATTAAGCTAATGCCTTGAAGAGATGGCTCAAGGAGAGGTCTCCTCAGCTCCTTGTGGCAGAGGGAAAGGCTGGCAGTGCTCCCTTCTGGCCCAGGCTATAGAGCACAACCTCCCGGGACACCAGGCGCCTAATTTCAGAGAAAGCTTCAGTGGAAGAAAATGGAAACCGGGAGGTGAAAACTGAGGACAGCTCTCGTTTTTGTCATAAACACACTGGTCAGAAAAAGAAAACTGAAAAAAAATGAAGTTCCTGCTCTCACCTCCTCAAAAAAAGCCAACAACCCTGGAGCTTTAGACCCATTAATTTTCAAAGAAATGCCCCAAAAACCCAGCTCTGCCATCAGGCAATTTAGTGGGGTGTCTGGAGCCAACCTCCACCCCTTTTTTATACCAAAATCTGCTCTGCAACAGGTAGCCCAGCTCTGCATTAAGGCACAGCTATCAGATCATGCACCACATGCCAGCCTCCGCTCCCTCTTCAGAGCTGCTCTTCTAGTCCATGGGACCACTTCTGGGGGGCTTGATGGTGGCTGAGCAGGGCTCCTCACCATAGGCACTGAGCAGGTTTGCACCAGACCCCCTCCCATCCTCAAACGTAATCCCAGGTGCCTGAGAAAGGGCCCTTTGCATCACTACACAACCTCCATAAGAGAGGTGGAAACCTGTGGTTTAGGTAAGATTATATATAAGTGTTCAGCAAAGTAAGAAACACTTTGGAAGGAAATAAAAATTAACTCCTCCCTGCCCACCACACGAGGAGCCGACTCTTCAGGCAGGAACAAGCTTGTGCCCAGTAGCTGCTTAGTCCTTTCTTGAGCTGTTCCAGTTTTCCAAAATTGCCTTTAATTTTGTACGAAAGAAAAAGTGCAAGTTCTCGCCCATTTTTTGACCTACATTCATTTATCAAATTGCGATTAAAAATAGAGCAAACTATGCAGAAATGGTATAAACCGTTTGTGCACTTTCTCTCTTTTACCAGCTATTTTAAGGCTGTTCCAGCACTTTTCAAAGCCATGAGTAAAACAGATGAGGGCTCTGGGGTGGAGGGGAACATTGCCATCACATCAGTGAGGCCACTGGTGGCCCAGACCACAGCTACTCCTCCAGCTCAGAGCCTGGTCCCCAGCAAGAAGCGGGTCAACATGACTTCTGCTCGTATCCCCAAGACAGGCTTGAGGTGAACACCTGCAGTTTGGAAGTGCTCGGTTTTGGTTTAGCTGGTGGCCCTGGTTCTCTCCAGGCTCAGCTTGAGCAGAAACAGTTCTCCACCAGGAGAAGTCTGTTGTCACCTTGGTGCTCGTTCATGGCAACTTTGAGCAAGCATCATTTCCCTCTTGCTGTCCCTTTCGGTGGCACCAGGCTTCCACAGCGAGTGATGGGACAAGTCACAGGGCAAAGCAGCCCTCAGCCCCAACAACTCCATAACACCTCCAGCCACACCCCGGACATCTCTTGAGCTCTTCATGATGGAACACCTTTTCCAGCATGGAAACAAGCGTAACACAAGCTCTTCCCCACACTTAGCTCCTTAGGAGCATTTGTATGAATTTTAGGTGAAGGAGGAACTTTTTCTGGTGCCTGCCCAGCTCTTGGAGGCCAGCTGATAGCCCATTTGCAACCCATGGAGAGCTCAGCTTGTGAACCATTTTCTGACAGCAGAAACCTGCATTGTTTCCACACAGAAAATTAGCATTCTATGAAGGGCAGAAACAGGAGAACGACCACCTGGCCTTGCTCAGGGAAGCAAAACCATGGAGTAACTGGCCACAAAAGCTGGAGGGAAACTACCAAAGACATAGATTTAAAAAAAAGTACTTTGTATGGAAGAACTACAGAATTACTTCTGAGCAAGGCAGTTGCTGAGCTGAAGCAGGGGAGCTCTGCCTGGCCCATTACTGGTCTCCCAGCTCCTCACACCCCTTAACTTCTGCAGTTGGTTTTGCAGCTGGTGGCAGAGCACAGGAGAAGGATCTCAGCCTGCAACAGGGCCTGGAGGAGCCATAAAGCCTGGAATGATCTTACGCTTGCACTGCAGCAAAATGTTATTACAGCTGTGCAGCTGGGACTTTTAACCTTTTCCTTTGGTTTCAATCACCTGGCCGCTATTCCCAGCTCTTCATCTTCCTTGAAAGCTGCAGGCTGTTCCAGAGGAGCAGAAGGAATTTGCCAACCTGCTGGCTCTGCGGGAAGGGATTTGCCTCGCCATTAAGCACAGCTGTTTCAGCCAGTCTCAGGGCTGGTTAAAAGCTCTGGTCGGCACCGTGGTGAGTCCATAAAACCCACAAGTTTCACCAAAAAGCAACTCAGCATCCCAGTTAACAATAGCAGTGTCCCACCTAAAGGTCTAAACTTGTGTTCCAGAGTGGTATTAGCCTTATTGCAGACCCATCACCCCAGTTTTCACCACAAACACCCACATCCCAGCCCTGCCCATCAAACCTTCGTTTCCCCCCTCCTCTCCAGTCCCTGCCCAGCTCAGTGGGATCAGCAGCCCAAGCTGCCACGGGCTCCTTGGCAGTGCAGAAAGCAGCCACAGCCCCAAAAGCAGCCAAATTTGGCATTTATTCATCAGGCCAGCACAGGAGAGGGGGAATTAAAGTGGATTTCAGGGTCAGTTCTAAGCAGATAAAAGCAGCTGTGGGCATCATTCAAGACAACATGCATCTGAGGCCAGACACTGGAGGGACAACCCTGCATCTGACCAGGAGAGGAGCTCATGGAGGTGCAGCAGCCCAAACATCTGCCCAGGGTCCATGGCCAGCCTTTGTTTTGCCCTCGCCCAACCTGGCCAAGATGTGTCCAAGCAGCCTGCCTGAACCTTCCTCCTTCAAGCCACAGCCCGTCTCCGCAGGAGCGGGCAGGACCAGTGCTCCCAGCAGCAGACATTCCCCTACAGCCCAAACCTCCCACGCTGACCACAGCTGGTCACAGAAAGCAGCCACAGCATGTGGGCAAACAGCAGGTTCAATAAAGCACTGTCAGGTGAGACAGGGAGAGCTGGGGGGGACTAAGCACTTTGTCAGAGCAGTCTCCCACGTATTATTATAATATGTATTTAAAGAAACCAACCCTTTCAGTTAGCAGCAGGCAGCATCTCATTAAATGTGTTGGGTTACTGGGTGCACTGAGCACCTGCTAAGTGTTAGCTTCTTGTCACCTTATTACAATCCTCAGCCAGCTGCTTCCAGCTCTCCTTCCTTCTCTCCCTTCATCTCTATTTTTGCACTCTGTGCTTCCTCAGCTCTTTTCCTTCCTCGTACCCATCCCTCCGTGCCCCCAGCAGTAGTTGTGCTGCAGAACGTGGCGCAGGCAGCCTCTGGTGCTTTAAAACTCTGCCAGCAGCTGGAAGGAGAGAGTGGGATCTCACTCTGAGACCTTAAAATCAGCTCCTGAATCCCCCAGCAGCCTGGCACTGCCAACCCCCAGCCTTCAGGAGGTGGGAACAGCAGGAAGAAAATAAGGGGAAATGTGAGGAAAAGCATTTCTTTACTCTGGGCAACTTCCACCTCCCACAGAGTGTGGTCTGCACAGCACAGCAAGCTTTGCTCACCTGGAAATGGTCCTGAGGCCACCAAGAGCTGCCAGAGTTGCAGCAGTAACACACACAGACCTGGAAAAACCCCTTTTCCCTGCACAAACCCCCACACTTTCCCCCCTGCCCAGGGTCTGCGCTGACATTTCTACTGCTGGAGGGGTGATTCCCCATCTGGTCGAGCAACAGATGAGACAACTTCAGGGAGAAACCTCACTGCATCTTGAGAGCAGCTCTTCCACTAATAAATAAAAAAAGCATTAAACAAAAATAAAACAAAACAAAAGCTGACCTACCTGGAGATGAAGCGTCAGGAGGCATCAAGAGGGGGCTGCGCTGCAAAGGCAGAGGGACCAGGAGCCGAGGGGGACAGCAACCTCCCCAACCAGGAGCTCAGTACCAGAGCAAGGAGAGCCAGTTGCCAGGCAGGGATTGTCACCGTGCAGGTCTGTAACAATGAAGAAGGTCCCATGGCAACCCCAAAGCCAGGGGTACCTGACTCAGGTACAGCACCCACACAGCCCAACCAAAGGAAAGAAGACGTGCCAAGAGCCTGAGCTTAAATGCAGCC
The DNA here is from genome assembly GCA_013399435.1 of Arenaria interpres. Taxonomy (NCBI): domain Eukaryota; kingdom Metazoa; phylum Chordata; class Aves; order Charadriiformes; family Scolopacidae; genus Arenaria; species Arenaria interpres. Next base: position 1,506,869 of record VXAK01017584.1, read on the forward strand.
CCTGGCTAAGGGCTGCAGGTGTGTGGGTGGGTGTGAACAGGCCCCAGGTGGGACTGGTCAGGGTGATTAGAGCCTGGAGGTGCAGGCAGACCTCCAGGAGAGCTTTCCTTTGTGATCCCGGGGGCTTGGCCCTACGCCATTAGTGCAGATGCTGGGGCTTCACTGCTCTCCTCCCAGACCAGCATGAGGCACCAGTCATGCACTGTGTAACCTCCCCTGTCCCGGCTTTGACCCCCTCCATAAAATGCATTTTGGGGTGATATTACAGAGGTCCCCCACAGCTATATGGGATTTTACACCTGTACCTTCTCCCAGGAGCCAGGGTGCCACAGCCACCGTTGTGGGAGTCTCCAGGAGACCATTAAGCTCCTTTTATACCTCGAGAGTTTGTGTGCTCAGTCCCTGTGGCTAATTACAACCTACGTGCCCTAATTACACGCCCAAATTCCAGGTTTGGGAGACGAGTAATTATCAGTGCGTTCCCTGCATATATGGTCCCCAGGGTCCTGCCGGGACAGGAGCATGTCCCTCTGCTGCTCCCCAGCTGCTGCTGTCACCCCTGAGCCACCAGCATTTCCCAGCCAGGAGCCATGGACCAACACCGCTGTTAAATGAGCAGAGGGGACGGTCGCCAGGCACTTTTTTAGTCCCTTCGCTGTCCTTATGTGTTGCTGGAACCGTTGCTCTCCCTACAGGTGCACGGGCAGATGCAAAGCCACACTTCTACCCCATCCAGATGTCCTCTCCTGGCCCAGACAGCAGAGAGCATAGACCCACGGATGGTGTGAGGGGGACAGGGGGACCGGCAGAGCATCCTCGGGGCTGGCAGCTGCCTCAGCAGAGGTTTAAATGCCCCTCACTGGCCCAGCATGGGGGATGCAGCGTGAGGACCCCCATCCTCCTTTCCCCGAGGCCATACATCCTTCTCGGCAGGGCTCTGAAACCTCTCTCCTCTGGACACCTCTCCTCCAGGAGGTTTGTGTTCATGCTGAGCATTTCTGCTTGTGCCAAGCTTCGCTCCTTTACATTTCTTCCCTCCTTCGCTTTCTGGGCCCCGTGAAACTCATCCGTAATAAGCCGCTGTTGGTTTTCAGGCTGCACATTTGAAATAAAAACAGTCCAAACTCTCCCTCTTCCTCTAACAGAAAATAAGTAAATAAAAGGAAACAAAACCCTCCAAGCACAGAACAAAAATACATTTAACAGGAACAGCAAGTTTCAGGCAGACCCAGAGAAACCACCCCAATTTCTCTGGGTTGGGAAAGGAGTCAGGAGAGGGATAGGACTGGAGTCCTCACACGTGCACCAACCATCCTCCAAACAATCCTGCAGCTCTTAAAGACAGCACGAGAACATGAGGCTTTGTGTTTAGATAATTCTTTCTTTTAAAACCCTTTGGGTGCTTTTAAGGGCTCTAATTCATTAACCTCTCCTTGGCTGAGACCAGCAATTGGATATCCAGAAATACAAAAAAGAATTAGACCAATTCATGGGGAAAAAAAAACCAAATAACAACAGTCCATCAACATTATTAAACACAGACTCTCAGGAAAGTGCCTGAGCTGCAGGTGGGGAGAGCAGCTACAGGCCGGGGACGTGCAGCCACTGTTTTCCTTTAATTCAACCCATTCCCTTGGCCACTTTTGGAGGTGAGGGTGCTGGGGGAGATCGACCTTTTCTCTCGCAGGTGACCACCATCCCCCAATTAATCTCTCAGTGATGGAAAAGCCCAGGGATGAGTGACCTTTCAGAGCCCTCACTCTATACAGAAAATATTAAAATATTCATGTGGCCACAAGACAGCTCCCACCAAGAGGGAGACCTGCTGGCGAGGGTCACTGCTGGGGTGGCTGGTCCAGCTCTGCCAAACACAGCCTGCACATGAACGCTGCACGTGGACATGGTTGCCTTCTGTGTCTTATTCAGACTCAGCCATGAGAGATATCTTCAGGCTGGGCCTCTGTCGTCCTGGATACTGGAGAAATTCATGTCCATAAGGACACAGCACCACATGAGTGGCTGCGAGCTTGAAGCTCCAGGATGATGCAGATAATGGTGACAGCACTAATCCCATCGGAATGAGCTCTCTCCAACGCGCAGCACCTCTCCAAGGAGACCAGCTAAAAAGCAATTCATCTGTGGAAATGGGAACAAATGAGCAAAGCTTAACATGAACAGGAGCCCTCAGCCCTGACCCAGGGCATGAGACAACACCACGTTTGTATGAATTCTCTCTCTTTCTAGGAAAAAATAAACCACCAGCAAATGCACAGCCTGCTCTGCCTGAGTAACTCACCCGTGATGGACCTGGGGCGTGTGAAGAGGAGGGGGAGTGAAAGTTAGGGTGATTTCTAAGGTCCTTTACGAGCCTTTTCTGCAGCTTGTCTACGTGTCATGGTCTCCAGGGAGACCAAGTTATTATTATACCAGAACGTGGCCTCCTTATTCCAGGATGCCCCCACTGGTTTCAGCTGTTTTTGCAACTCTGCATAAGCCCAGGCTCTGGATGCCATCACACATTTAGCAGGGAAAAAGTCCCCTAAGTCCAAAAACCCCACCGGGTCCCAGACAGGGACAAACTGGAAGAACAAGTAAAAGGAAACACAAGCCAGAAGGAGGAACAACTATCAGAACAAAATAACTTATGGCAGCAGTGGGCTGTGTTTTCTGGATTTACTGTGCCAGGTACCCAGATACAGAACTGAGAACTCTCTCCTCTGTCAGTCAGTGCAACATGGAGGGTGTGAACATGGCAATCACAAAAATGGAACCCACAAAAGCTCCATCTTTAGCCAGTGAGAGCTGGAGATCCCAACTAAGGTTTCTGGGCTGGCATCTACCTAATTTGTCAACTCTCTTGCGGTGGGCACAGATTCCTGCCAGCCAGGGTTACCTGATCCAGTCTCCCTGAGGAGGAAGGGGCTGGCTGGATCCTTCCTGAGACCTTCACTCTACTCTTCTATACTCCTTATTTCATTTGTAATGCTCTGTAGTTTTCAGGTGGCAATACCAGACATTCATCTCTTTCATCCACATCTTTACCCAGATGGTGAACAGATTAGCAGGCACTTATGGATATGAGTGGGCTAACTACATCACTGGCTTCCCCTGGGGGTTGCTAAAAGCTGGTCAAGAGATGTGGATCTCTGCCAAAGGGTTTCTGGGCCAAACACAACTAATAGCCAGCTGGGAAAGAACTGATCAGATCCTTCAGATGAGTTGCATCCCTGTAATGCCTTAGGGAGATGTATGTAATCATAGCAGGGAGGCTGATGGCCACCAAGACCGAGACTGCAGGAGATGCCTTCTCTAGGGAAGCTCGCATGAAAGGGACAAAAAATGGAGAAGTACAGAAGATCTGCATGTTCGTGGAGGAAAAGCTGTACGGAAAGAGCTGCTCCCAACAGTTTGCAGATGGAGTGGTGGGAACTGGTGGAGAGGTGGGAGTGAGGAGAGAGGCAACGAGCTGCAGTCGGTTCATGGGGTACATGGCAGATGTGTCCCCGGGAGCCACAGCTGAATGGAGGCTTTCACCCACCAGCTCTGCCCCTAAGATGTGTGCTCTGCTCCAGGTGCCCAGCCCTGCCGGAGCACACAGAGGAGGGACATGTCCACCTTCTCCTCCTGGCTGCTGCCACCACCTGGGCAGGGGCCACGGGGACCAAGAGGAGGAGGAGGGCTGATTACACTCCAAAACCAAGCATTTAGAGAGCACTAAAAGGGTGTTTTCTGAAAATATTTGTGTCGCTATTTAGCAGACACAGCAGACATGAAATCAATCAAACTGAAAACTCAAATTAAAACATGCTTTGATGCTGAAATGAATTTTTTACAGTTGCATCAAAGAGGCACTCTGGGAAGGGGTGCTCTGCTGCCCCGTCCCCCAGCAGTGGTCCTGCTCTCACCCCTGCCAGGCTCCGGGGGGGCAGGGACAGGGTCACATCCCTGCCTGCTTTTGCTCAGAGCTCTGTCAAAGGCTTTCACTTGGTGGCTGGGCTCTGCTGCATCTTCATTATTTTTTTTCCCCTCTTCCTTCCCCATTCCTCGCTTTGCATCTCCCCACTTCATATCGTTCTTCCCCCTATTTCTTATAAAAAATTCATGAGTTTAATTTCCCTCAGATGCCCTCTTTGTATCACTTCGAAATTTCTTATTGGGCATTCGGCATCATGTGTATCTCAGTGCTGCTCCAGAGCCGACCTCCCTTGGCGTTCTCAGCAGCTGCTCTGTCTAGATACCTTTTTCCAAATTGAGGCACATGCACATACTGGGTGGGCTGGTGTTCTGGTTGCTGGGGGTTTTTTTATCATAGTTTATGAAACATCTGCTGTTTATAAATTATTTCTTTTGCATGTCATAATCTTTTCAGTTGCGTGAGCCAACAAGCACCTCCAAGCAGCAGAACGGCGTTGCTAGTACTTGGAATTGGCTTCTATTGCAAATGCTGCACTCGGATGAGATGTGCAGACCCCCATCCCCAAGCACACACGTCTCCATGCACACTCACACACGCACACCGTGTGTGAGTGCCATGGGAAACTCTTCAGAGTCACCTCCAAGAAGCCCCAGAGACAACCACCACATGGGCACAAACTCCAGCCGACATCAGTCCTGACACCCGAGTCCAGCAGAGACGGACACAGTGAGCCAGTGCACAGGCACACACGTATATTTTGGGAACTCATCAAAACATAGCTAAGACCGAATCAGACAGACTTGTCCAGGAGGAATCACCCCCCAAGCAGATCCCCAAAAGCCTCTAAGACAATCATCCAGCCAAGAAACACACCCACCCGTGCCCAGCCTGGCTCATGCTCCTCCATGCAGGGCTGGAAATGCTCATGGACCACTGAGGAGCAGTGTCTGGTACTGAAATCTGCCCGGGAAAAGCTGGGAAAGTGAAGACAGGAAAATTATAAGGAAAAGAGCCAAAACAAGTAACTGATGCATTTGAACATCAAAGCACTCTCAGCCAGCTCTACCCATTATTTATGGTTTACTCATGGGCTTAATTTTTCTGCTTTGTTTTTTGTTTATTTGCTGTTGTTATTTCCTTGAGAGAACGAGAGGAACAAGAGAACCCTCTGGGGGATCAGAAGATTTTCTCGTTCTGCTTAGTGAAAATTCTCAAATAATTGCAAAAACCAGGCGAAATCAATAGAGGACTATTATCTGCAGTGATTCAGCCGTTCTCTGCCTGAGTGACAGTGGCAGCTTTTCCGGACTGTCCCCCTGACGTTGGCTCCTGGCTCCAGTACCAAAGTGGAGAGGAAAGAGCAAGCACTCCTTTTTCACCAAGGAAAGCATATTTTAACTCGTTTTTAACTATGGACGAAATACCAGGGGTATTTCAACCCCCAAAGCAAAATTTAGACCACCTCCCTGCACATCACTGCAGGTGGAGGTATAAAAGCCAGCAGGAGCTCACACCAGTTGGTAAGAGCTCACTGGTGCTAACTGGTTGGAGTTTACACCAGCTGGTAAGAGCTCGCTGGAGTAACTGGTTGGGGTTTACACCAGCTGGTAAGAGCTCGCTGGAGTAACTGGTTGGAGTTTACACCAGCTGGTAAGCCCAGGGCACGAGGGTCCTACAGAGGACCTAGAAATTTGGCTGCTTCTTTAAAAGGGCCTCAAGTCCTTCTGCAAAGGCAGCTGGAATAGGAGAAGAGAATCCATCCCTTCACTTCCAAACATATCCATTCACAGTCACTAAAGGCTGCTCTGTGGGTGATTTCATTTTTTTTGTTTGGTTTTTTTTTGGCGGGGGGCGGGGGGGGAGAGGGTTGTCCTGTGAACAAAGACCAAGGTGTCAACACACAACCACTTCTGGAGGCAGGAGCAGATTTTGCAAATGCAGGTGGAGGCAAAGACAAACTAACCCTAAAACTCTTGTCAAGGAATTCTCGCCGAACAGCTTCTCTAGAGACACATCCCTTTTGCGGTGTGACGTTGTGTCAGCAGCCAGCCAGGCAGGGGGAGCACAGGAACAAAAAGGGATTAGGGGCCTTTCGTGTAGGCAGGGGGGAGACGACACACCGTAAGGGCCAGACCTCCTGGTCCGTGCTCTCAGGGAGGCTGAGGAGAGGTTTGTGTCAATAAGGACTCTTCCGAAAAGAAACACATGCAAAAAAAATAAATCCCAAAATAAGTCTCTTGAATGTCTTCAAATAAAACAGATTAAAGTTATTTTACAAATAAAACAATCAGACAATGAACGAGGCATGAGGCAGGGGAGGAGAGGCAATACAACGAATAATTAGACAATTAGGCTAATCCTCAGGAAATTAGCTAACTCCCAGGTAGATAGCAGCTGGGGACTGATTAATTGTTATGCCCCAGGGATGTACCATGCGGGAGACAAGACCTGTTTCAGATCTTCTACCATGGGCTGGAAATGAGCTGGGAAAAGTACATCCTGGGGGCTTCTCCTCGCCTCTTCCCTCCTAGGACCCTCTTGCACCCGAGGGACAACAGAGGGGATGATGCTGCAGGAGGTCACCACGTCCCTCCTGAGCTGACAGAAGCAGGAGCAGAGGGTAGGACGTGAGCAGCCACCCAGCTCAAACGAACACTCCATGCAGCTGGGGTGAACTCGGCTTTAGCTGAGCTCAGTGGAAGTTATAGGACCAGAAAGCGTGTTCTCGGCAGGGATGAGGCAACGCTTCCCATGGACTAACAGCCAGGAAAAACAGCGGGAGCACCATCCTGCCAACAGGCATTATTTTTATCTCCTTGAGATTAAGACGAAATATTATTACCATATTTATCTTGCATCAATGGAAATATATTGTGGACATAATAAAAGTGGAGTCTGGCATTCGGATATGAATTCACCACGTCAGATCTGTGTTACTCCTTATCGACTTCTTGTATGACACGATTAAGTAACATTATTTTAGTCTTTTACTCTCAACACCCTCTCTGGGATGGATTCTTTGAGCTCTTGTGATTTTTTTCAGTTGATTTTTGAAGGTCAACACAGGCGCACAAGGAATAGGCTGCCCCAAGCCACTGGGAAATCTGGCATCTGGGTCTTCTTCTCCATCAGTCCAATCATGAACTTACTGATTCAGGCCCCAGCCCACCCAGCAAGTCATTTTGGATAAACAAAGAGACAGCCAAGTGTCTAGAGCAATTCCTGCTAGAGCTGGCAGGCATTCCTCTGCTCCCAGGTGGAGGTACCAAAGCACATGGGGAAGCAGCACAACGCATGATACGAGCACCAGGGTGAGGTTTTCTGTCCCTTCAGGCAGCCAACAGCTGCCAGTTGATTCGGCTCCTCATTAAATTGCTCATTAATGTGCCAGGCCTGTGTGATGCTCTGACTCCTGCTCACACTGGGGCTGTAGCAGCCCCCATTCCTGTCCCAGTGAGACTTCCCAACTCCACACACCCAGACAGCATTTTTTAATCTTTTTTAACTTACCCCTCGTTATTTTTCCCATCGGATGGGGTCCTCTGTGAGCAAACTGAAGCTCCTGACAGTGGTTCTGTTTTGCTGTAGCTCTCAGCACGCTCAGCTGCTCCAGGCCAGAGCACGGGCTCAAAAGCAGAGCCACGGTGATGGTTTGCTGTGACAGCAATGCCAGGTGCCACCGTGCCACCACCATGCCACCAGACACAGCCAAAAGCTTCTCCAAGGCTGGTCGTGCAGCTGCAGGAGACAAAATCCCGGCATGGTGAGATGTTCTCATTGCAAACCCATCTTCTGTGAGAGCTGCCAACAGTTCAGCTCCTCACTAATGCAGAGAAGAAACGGGTAACATTTCTTGGCCCCACCGCAGGGCTGAGGATTCATTCTAACTCTGAAATAAGCTACAAGAAAAAATATAACTTGGCTGTTTGGAGGAGAGGAAGGGGTAGGGCCAAGGACACATTTGTGCATCACACCTGCTTTGGGTGTGCGACACCCGGCCATGGGCACAAGCATCCCAGAGCGAGTTCTTGTGTTTGATACAACGATAACGGTTTGAGAGATAATGAACACATCTCTTCCAGCATGTGGGTTCCTACATATTTGATAGCGATGCTGTAAGATTGGTTATTTTCCATTTTTTCCTCTCTCCCATCTGAATGGCTTTGCCTTGCACAGCTGCTGAATGGCTCGGTTGGAAAACTTGACATTGTACATTGAAAGCGTGATAGAAACGTGTTTGAGCTAACACCTGACAAAGCACCCAATCCCATCATTATATTAATGGGGTAGGTCTTGTTGTATTTACATTAATTTGCATAAGGTTACCCAGAATGCCAAGCACTGGGTGGTGGTGGTGTTACCCCACAAACACACAAGCAGCCAGCTGGAAGCCAGCTGAACCCAGGTACCACACTGCTGGTGGAGGCCTCCCTGTGCCTCCAATGCCAATTTATACATCCATGAAGACAGACGTGGTCGTGGAACTGACACGGGTAAAGTTTTTACAGGCTCGGGCAGCTTTGCAAAGAAATCAAGAGGAAGGACACTGGGGTGGAAGAAGGATCTGGGATTTTGACACGATCGCTCGTGCAAAAAGACCTGCTTAGTGGCATAACTTTCACTGTAGGCAGCTCTTCCACTTTGCATTCAAGTCCAGAAATTGTCTTTCCTGAGCTTCTCTGCCTCAAATCAAACTACATCCAGGCCCATGACACACGCAAGGCACTCCCCAGGCCTTTAGCTGGACCCTGGGACCCCCAAACTCACCCGTGTGCAGTCCCAGCTTGACAAGGGACAATACAGCGCTAGGAAGAGAAAATCAGCTGCTTCTTCAAATATGCAAAGACACCAACACGCTCTCTCCAGCAGCAGTGCCACCAGCCGTACTACTTGGGGCCATTATATACAGTTTGATTAAGAATTTCTACATATGTTTTACCTTCTTTCTATTGCTGCTGGTGGAAGCAGCCGTCAGCTGAGAGCTAAAACCTCACAGCAAAGAAAATTCAGGTTTTAGCTAAACGTAAACTCACCTTGGTTAGAAATCCCTCCTGGCTGAAGTTTTTGGGCCATCTATCTGAGGGTAAGCAAGGTCCATGCCATGGTGTAGGCTCTGGGGAACACCCTGGGCTGCCGTGTCGGTGTGGGGACAACAAAGCCTCTCACTGGGGACTTTCCTTGGTGTCCCAGGTGGGCAGTGGAGGTAGGATGTCTCTCTCCATGGCTTATTGGGGATCTCAGAGGCTGGAGTCTCCCTGTCTCACTCCCCACCTTACCCAGCCGGGGAAAACCTGTGCCTGGATGCAGCTGGAGAATCAAAAAGCCAAGCAGGTGGTTTGACAGTGTGCTTTGTCTTGCCAAGATGAAAAACAAAACCCCAAACACAGACGCATACAAGAAAATTCAATAATGCTTTTTTCTAATGAATGCCAGTAGGCTTGCTTTTATTTGGTACTTTAGGCATTTACATATAAATTGCTCTATAATAGCTCTGCCCTCCTTCTCTGCAGCGTTTGTTGTTAATGAGCTGTACAGAAGGTCAGGGGGTTGAGCTGAACCCTGCCTGGGGGCTGCAGGGTGATCCTGTCCATCGGCCTGAGCTGTGGGTCGCTCCGGTCCCTCCTTTCCCTCCCCACTGGTTTGGCTACCAGGCACCCAAAAAAGCAAAGTCACCTTAAAGATGCAAGACGAGTCCTGTCCCACTAGCAGTTCATTTTGCATCCCCTTCCCAGTGAGACCTGGTCCCACCATGCATACGACTGTGTGCTATAGTGGCATGGCTGGTAAAGGGTTTGGGCTCTGCTGGTATGTGTGGCAAGGGGATTAATTCAATTTTTAACAAGCCTTCTCCAGCCCAGCATGCCCATTGCTGCCAGCTTGATGAACCCCATCCTGACAGCATCGCAGGAGCCAGGGTCACCCTGAATATAGACATCTCAGGGCACCCTGAAATAAAAGGGAAAGATCTGCTGGCCAGGCTCCAGCGCTGGAGGATGCAGGAGGCAGCAAGGGGAGGCTGAGGGATGGAGGACAGGCTGCTCACCCAGGCAGGAGGGCTGGGGGGACCCCGGGTGCCTCCAAGCAGAGCTTTTCCCTGGTGGGTTCCCCAAAGGCAGGAGGAGGGGGGCCGGCAGGGGATGCGGGAGGCAGCCCCGTCCGTCCCACGCCGAGCACGGCGGAGCTGACCTAATTTCTGCCATCTCCCCGGGATGCGCTTGTCTCTGGGACCGGATAAGGCTCCCTTTGATCAAAGGAGACTCGTGCTAAAGTCAGCTTTTGTCCATAAAGAATTGAGGCAGCGGGCGCGGGAGGGAGAGGGGGCCGCACCGCGGTGGGAGACGCGGGCGGGAAGGGGCTGGTGAGAAATGCCATTAAGGGTGACAGGCTTTGAAGTGACAGAGCCGGAAGGTCCGTGACACTCCCCAAATGCAGAAATGCCTCTGACGACAAGGAAAAAAGAAATAAAAGGGGATAAAATAAGTAGCAGAGCAGTTTCAACCTGGAGTCTAAGCTGGAGATTGCCTTCCAGGAGAGGTGGATGCATCTGCAGGAGCTGGGTCCCCCCACTTCACCATCATCTCCTCAGCAAAGATGAGCTGGTGCCTACAGCACATGGAGCCCCGATGCCTGCCCCCTCATGGTTCAAAGGTTCACTGCAAAGCTTGTTCTCTGCACAATTTCCATGTGCTTAAAAAGCAGCAATAATTAGTTGGCGGGCTGGAGAGGAGGGAAGGTGTTTAGATTTGATGGCATGGGACAAGGCAAAGGTCTATTTAAGAAAAGGCCGAGTTGCTACACAGTAGCTCCAGAACCCTGGGACATTGGTGCTTGTCTCGCCTTAGGTCTTGCAGATCACATATAACTTGCAGAGGAGGCAAGAGATAGTGACAGGAAACCCCAAAATTTTGGAATTCACCTAAAACTCCAGCCAATTCTACCTCTTTACCACCCAACCACACCTGCATGCCTGGCACAGTCAGCACGACTCCACCACTCATCCATGAATGGCTCCTCAGCCCAGGGAGGACCATGAACCACACACAAAACCTCTGCCAAAGAAGAGAAAGCAACCCCTCTGCCACTGGATTAAGAGGTTCCTGGGAAACTCCTGCACGGACAAAGTCAGACAGTCCCTATGCTTATCTGTGTCCCTTGAACACAAGGTGCTGCAACGCCTTCACAAGGTGTATAATGGCAGAGTACTGAGAATTTTTGCAGAGAATAAAGATTTTTTTACTTTTTTTTTTACTGCAACATTGATTTAATCTAATGCCTGCATTTGGTCAAAAACACGTACACTGTTCATTTAGATGAATAAGCCTGAACCAAAGACAAAACCCTTAATGGCAAAGCAGCAAAGGGCAGAGAACACCCTATATCCTCCACAGGGAACATTGGCCAAACAACAAAACTGCAAAAAAGGCAGCAAATATCCTTTTCCCTCTGTTCTTAGCCTAACTGAAGCCCTTAGGTGCTTTATGTAGGTGTTCCTGTAAAAAACACATGCCAAAATGCTGCTGGCCGCTGCTAGGGAGGCTATCGGCAGCAGAGCCAGTGCTCCTTCCTCACACCGCAAGCTTTATAGCAGCTGAGTGTGATGGTCTTTGAATCCCACGTTTAAACTATAAGAGTGAGCAGGGCTGGGGCATATTTATTTATGGAAAAATTTGGTTGTCACCCTAGCATTTTCTCCAGGTCACCTGGACCGTTCCCTTCTTCCCAAATGGAAAGATTTTTGCCTAGAGATATGCCCCTGTGGCTAATAAAGAAAAACAACATTCTGAATTCTTCCGTACCAGAATATCCAGCTTCAGTACTTGCAAGAAAAACTCAAACTAAAAAAAAAATGCTGGCATTATAATATCAAAAAGACAATCACCCCCACACTGAACAGGCTCAACAAGAACGTTCAAAATTTTAGTTATCTTTTAACAAGAAGATGGAACTAAAACTCCTGCTCAAAAAAATGCCTGAAGAGGTGGAGGGGGGAAAAATGTCTTCTTTTGTCTTCAGAGGGAAGACATACAACCAAGATAAATTTACAATAATAACTAGAAACTTCAACAGAGAGCTGAAAAAAAAATAAAAATAGGCAAGCAGGGAAAAGGCACGTGTCAGTGCTGAAGGCACACACCACCTTCAAGGCTCTGACTCTCATTTCTGAGCGAGATAAACCTGCCAGGGTGGCAAGGCAGAGAGACCTCATCCCTGTCCCCTGGCACAGCACTCTTGGCGAAGTCTCCATGCTTGGAGGTTTCCAGGATGTGGCCACACAAAGCCACATCTGACCAGATCTAGTGGTGATGACAGTCCTTCTTTGAGCAGGAGACTGGGCTAGAGGCTTATAGGTGATGCTTTATAGAATTATAGAATAGAATCATGGAATCATTTAGGTTGGAAAAGATCTTTAAGGTCATTGAGTCCAACTGTAAACCTAACACTGCCAAAAACACCACTAAACCACGTCCTCAGCACGCTGTTTACATGTCTTTTGAATACTGCCACGGACGGTGACTCCACCACTTCCCTGGGCAGCCTGTTCCAAGGCTTGACAACCCTTTCGGTGAAGAAAATTTTCCAAATATCCATCCTAACCCCCCCCGGCACAACTTGAGGGCGTTTCCTCTTGTCCCATCGCCTGTTCCTTGGGGGAAGAGACCGACCCCCCCTTCGCTACACCCTCCTTTCAGGGAGTTGGAGAGAGCGAGAAGGTCTCCCGTCAGCCTCCTTTTCTCCAGGCTGAACACCCACAGCTCCCTCAGCTGGTCCTCTTAAGGCTTGTGCTCCAGACCCCTCACCAGCTCATTGCTCTTCTTTGGACAAAATCTTTGTTATATTTTTCTTTATCTTTCTTTTTTTATCTTTCACCCTATGAAATAAGTCAACCAGGAGGTTGGTTTAAAAGTCTGAAAAAATTCATTGCTGCAGTATTTAAGCCAAGCGGTACCAAGAGGTATCTCAGAGATGCTGCACTGCATGCAGTGCTTTGTTAACTCCACTATGGGCAACTTATGAGTTCAGGAAAATAGGGGAAGCTTGTAATAGATACCTGCTCCTCTTTCATTGCAAATAAACTGGAGATGCCAGAAGTAGAAAATCCCCCAGACCTGCCAGGGAGCTGAATGCGCTGGGGAGCAACCAGGGGACAGAAGTAAGGTCCCAGGAGCTCAGCCACCCCAGGGTGCAGAGCTCTGGGGTGCTCTGGTCCCTACAGGACTGCTCAGACGTGGAGCTGAGCATCCCAAAAAGCAGTCTCTGGCAGGAGGATCTGTAAACAGCAAACCGCTACTGTACTAAGTGAGAAATATTACATAAATTACCACCAATTTAGTATAATTTAGAGGACAACCTTGTCCAAGGAGACAATCGTTACCGAGAACAAAAAGGGAGGTAAACAGCCTGAACAATAGATTCCCAAAGCTGGTGAGAGTGTGAGATCCCTCTTTTTATTAGTAGTATAATAGTATGGTAATTAAAATAGTTGCCTGAAGGAGGGAAAGGGAAGTTTTAACCCAGCCTGTTGGATGGTCCCACCACTCCTCTGGCAGGACATGGGGTCTCACTGGAAACCTAGACCCTCAAAAAGGCAGCAAGGGACCAAAGCGATGGTGATTTCCACAGTGACCGCAGGAAACCTGGCCAAGGAGGTTACAGAAAACCTCAGGAGAAGCAGCCTGTGATGGCCGTGAGCACCTCAGCCCTTCCCGACAGCAGGTAGCCAGGGGGCAACTGGGGACCCGCAAGGATGAACCAAAGCACAAACACCCAAGGGAAAGGGGTGCTTTGGATGACCAAGGATGTGCCAGTTACAGGCTGGTGAGGGATGCTCACATCCCACTCATTACCTGTCTCCCAAACCCTCCCATCTCTCAGCTGATTAGCAGAAAGCTCATTTGAGAGGATCAGGGCTTCTCCCTCCCTCGCCCTCCCCCTGCATCCTCGCAGGAAGCAAACCCTCTTTGCTATAATTGATGGACACAATTCACCGCAATTAGTATTTCAGCAGCAGGTAGTTAACCCTCAGGGCAGAGCGCGGTTGTCTCTATTTGGCTTGCTCTGCCTGGCCGTGAATGTGAATTTAGAGCAAGTTCTTTAGATCAGTGTTCGCCTGCTGAGCCGTCAGAGCAGGCAGCCCTCTCTGCGCCTCCATCCGAGGAGAGCTCACTGGTCAGGGCAGAAAACGCTCCCTCAGTCCCCCTTGGATGCCCAGCAAAGACCCTGGGCCACCATCACCAGCCTGCACTGGTGAGGAGGCTGAGGTCCTTCCCCTGCTAAAAGGAACCGACACAGGTCATGAATGCAGGCACTAATGCAAAACACCGTAATGGCCCCAGCAGCCAGGCTGATATTTAGACAAAATGCGATTTGTTTGTCCCTTAAATTCCCAATAATCTGCATTCATTTTAATTGGCACTCATGGCAAGAGCATTTACAGACAGCGGCTGGGAAGGTATAATTATGTTGCTATCTTAGGCATACGTACAACCCAAGGGTTTGCTGCTAAGACAAAAAAGAAGGTGAAAAAAAGAAAGCAGAGAAAGAAAAGGGACAACCGTGAAGCCATAGGCTTCTTGTGGTCTGGACCGGACCCAGGCCAGCACAGAGGGCTTTGCATGTTGCAAAAAAAGCACATCCAGTGCTGGAAAGAAACTCCAAGGGCAGTGCTGCTGACGGGGCAGTACCATCCACAAAACTCTGCAAGGGAGGCGAAAACATGGCCGAGAACCTTGCTGGGATTAAGAAATGCAGGGATTTCCCTGGAAATAGCAAATGTCTGGGGCACCTCATGGGGAATTTGGAACAGAAATGAGAGTCGTGAAGAGCTCAATCCCATGTGCAGGATTACAGCAAGGAAGCAAAGTTTTGCCAGCAAAGGGTTGGGTTTGGGGGACTCTGCCCGCCCTCCCTGCCATGCGCCCCTGCCTGCACGATGCTGTCCTAAAAGTTTTGTCACTCCCTGAGACCAGGAACGTGGCATCTACTCACACACTGGCTGGATCTGGGAAAGAGCGGTGGTCAAGGGAGAAAACCCCCCAGCCACGCATCCCCAGATTCAGCTAACTCCCCCCACCATCACCTTCAACCTGTTCTCCAAGATCCCCACAGCCCTCCCCAGTTTTGTCTCTCCTGCAGGATTAGTTGTAGGTCTTTCTGCCCACACCACCCGCAGGCTGCCTGCAATATTTAAGCATGGGCACAAAGCCCAGGTCAGTGCTGCTCCCCTGCTGTTGCAGGAGCTGCACAGGCACTTCAGAAGTCGAGATGGAAGCACCAGCACAAGGTCCAGCCTCACAGCCACCCCCTCCGTGCACAGGGAGCAAACCCAGCCCTGTTCCTTTGCCAGAGGGGCAGGAAAATACCAGTATCTCCCATTTCTACCTCTATGTTGTGGCTCCTGGCTAGACATCCTCCCGCTCTCCAACACGAACCACACAAGCCATGGTCTCCCCTGCCATGTAGACACTGTTCTTGTGGCAAAGAAAAACTGCCCATCAGGAACCTGACAGCAGATGACAGACCCTGCTGCGTACCACCGCCCTGCACTGCCCACTGCGGAGGTGGGCTCTGTACCCCGCAGGATATTTCCAGTTATTTAACTGGGAAAAAAATATAAACCTCCAAGCTTTCCAACTCATATTTTCCAAGACCTGCTGCATTGGGTGGATGCCTGACGACATGCGAACACGTTCTGGCATTTCAGGGGGCTGCTGTTCATCAGCTGAGTGCTCTCGCTCCAAATTCAAGGTAAAGCCCGTTGACTTTAAGCTTCAGGGAAGGCAATTCAAGCCAATACCTTGGGTTTTTGTAGTTGGGTCGGTCTAAGAGCAGCTCAGCACTGTGAGTGGCAGCTCATTGAGCTGCTGTTACCCAAACCGCAGTTAATCGTGCTCATACCTTTCATATTTTAATAAGAGCTTTGATTTCTCTCCCCCCCACACCCCCCCGAAAATAAATGGCCTGTCTTCACCAGCTTAACTCTGCCCTAGAAAAGTTTTTGCCTGCGAATAATAATTTATATCCACAGATTGTTTTTAACAATATCACAACACGCCTCAACAGCTGCCTTAAATCCTCTCTGTCCTGGATGTATCAACCGTGCAGCCAGAAGCTAGCCTGGCCGGGATATTTAAAACTCAAGTGGAAAAAAGCCCCAGGTTAATCATCGATAACAAAACGATCACCCTGGACAAGAGCCAAGGAGCAAAAAATAAACCACTGTTTTCCCAAATCAACGCAAAGCAAGTGCCAGAATGCAAACGGATGGGGGGGGGGATTACCTGCGTGAATTGCCTCAGCCCCAGCGCAACAGGGCAGAGAGAGCCCCGAGACTTGGGGCTGGCACTGAATATTGGGGTCAGCCTGCTCGGGGGGGTCAGAGCGACGCTCCCCACTCCCAGCCTCCCCCCCTCCAGCCCAGGCATCCTTGTGCCGCCACCGCGACATCAGCCCGGCTCCACGGAGCCGACTTTTAAAGCGTAATTTGTTATTCTGCTACGGTCATTTTCTATATTAATTTTATGCGGCATCAAAAGCCCTTTCATATGTTAAACTCTAATTCATATGCTAATACCCAATTTATGGCAAGGTAATTATTTTTTGTCAAATGTATTATTCGGCGTGCGTTGAGGAAGGGAGAGGCGGGCGGCGGGTGAGTTTTGGCACTCTGCGGCGCGGACGGGCAGGACGGAGCCAGGGAACACCCTCCCACTCCCCCAGTGCGAACGGGAGTGGGAACAACACCACCACCTCCCGCCGAAACCCACTCCTGTCTGATACCGGCATCCCAGTGCCAGCTATTTACCTCCCTACCGGTGGCATCTCTGGCAGAGAGCTTGGAAAAAAGTCTTCTCCAAAGCTGTCCCCCACCAGGGCTTGAGCTAGGGACTTCTCTAGTCGCTCCAGGGAAGCGGGGATGGGAGATTTACTGAGATTTACTGAGACAACAGGATTCTCAAAAGATAAAGGGAGGAGTAACGGAGCGATCCAGGCAGAAATTGGACAGAAATGAAACAAGCACCCACCTCAGCTCACCACAGCCACATTTTTGGGCCCTGTGCTGCTTTGTAGAGTAGCCATGGAATAGGGGCTGTGGTTTTCCCTGAACAACCGGCTCTCAGCTGCCTGTGACAGGCAGGAGGGGATGGGGACAGGCAGGGATGCCCCAGTCCCTGCCCTGAGCACACAGCCCACCTGCAGCCTGTTGCTTTACCTGCTCTCCCACCCCAGGAGGGGTTTTGTACGTCAGCGGGAGCACCAGAGCTGCCTTCAACCGGATGCCTGGGACACGTTCCCTCACCAGTTTGTCCCCGTTTCGCAGCCTGCCATCGCTGTGACCTGCCCTGGGTGGCATTGCCCGCCCTGGCACCGCTCCGGGGGGCTCACACGGAGCGGGCAGCGGAGCGGGGATGGGGAGCATATGCTGTACATAAAAAAAAAAAAAAAAAGAAACCACGATAGCAGTTTAGCCTTCACCAATTTTTTTTAACAGTCTATTTTCTGCTTGAGGAAGCAGGTGCATTTCCCATCCTTGCAGCATCAACAGCCGACAGGCTGTCGGAGGTGTGATGGCTCCAGGACAGTTACACTGCCTCGGATTTCAC
Source organism: Arenaria interpres (assembly GCA_013399435.1). NCBI lineage: Eukaryota > Metazoa > Chordata > Aves > Charadriiformes > Scolopacidae > Arenaria > Arenaria interpres. Next base: position 1,524,386 of record VXAK01017584.1, read on the forward strand.
ATTCCTGACACATCCGATAATTATGCCAAATGAGCTCACCTCGTCTTCAGCCTTCTGAGCCGCACATATTAAATTAAGTAAAAGCTGTTAGTGGCGCAGTCGAGAAAGGAGGGAGGGGAGAGGCACCGACTCGCCATGATCAGGGGGTCCCCACCACCCCTGCCTTGGCAGATGACCCACCTAAAAGCGTGGGGACCGACCCTCTGCTTCCCCCAACTCAAACCATCACCAATATCTGCTCCCGGGAGAGACGGGGAGGCTGCGAGAGCACCATGGTCCCACTCCCCCCTTCCCCAGGAGCCAGGCAGCCACTGCTCCCCATCTCCCCATCTCTCTTTTCAATTAACCCTTTTTCGCAAATCCTGCACTTAATACCTCGCCCCATCCAGGGGATTTTGCACGTATATATTTTTGGTTCTCTATCTTACATTTTTAGCATAAAAAACACCTACGATTTATTCTGACGATATGAACGAACTCCAGTAGGCAAAATGAAGCTGTAACTCCCTCAAGCTAAACTCCAAATTCATTTCATAATCCTTAGATAAAAGCTTAGAAGCCAGAATATTCATTACCAACCCAGACTCCACGAGCAGCTGGGGTAGTAATGGAATGGAGCAGATTTGACACAGGGGATGTTGCTACAGAAATTAGCCTGTCATAAGATTACAGGGACTAAGTGTTATTGGGTGATAAGGTGTGATGTGTTAATATTAAATTATCTCGCTAGTTTAAAAAAAAAAAAAATTAAAAAAAAAAAGGAGCCGATGAAACTCACATTTATTAAAAGCCCTGAGTATGATATTAAAAGATCTCAGATAAGCCAGTTTATTTCTGTGCTGGAGACCAAATTGAAAGAATTCTCCAGGAGGGATTTCTTTGAATGGAACATTACAACTATAAAACAAAAAAAAAGAGCCTTTAATAAATGTTGCGGGACTAAAGAAGCCTTGAAAATTCCAGACTAATCTCTCCGGGGAGGGTTCATTAACCCTTCTTTCCCTTTCTTGCTGCATCAAAACAGGGATTAACTAGAGAGTGTTTCCATACGAAATAAAGCTCCCCAATTCTCTCTCTATAGCAAGAGGAGATTAACCTCGCCTCTCTCTGTGACACAAGGCTGGGATAGGATGGTAACAAAGCTTTCTGGCAAAAAAAAAATAAAAAAAAATAAAAAAATAAAGCACAAGCACAAAGCTTAAGTGATTTCTCCAAGTCAGCGGGACCGGCGAGATAACAATAGGGCCATGGAGTATCTAGAGTTTGCTTAAAAAATTTGATTTGTTGCCGTCAGACAGCAACAAATAACACTGACACCCAAGGCACATTTGTTTCGAAGCCTCCCAGTTACATCCATCACCGTCCCTACTCGTGCCCTCGCCGGTTTACGCCGACACCGTGAAGCCCGGAGTGAGAGGATGGTGGCTAAAGCACGGCAGAATTAATGATGGCATTTTAGGGATTGACGAGGCAGCCGTGGAGCAGACGGGCTGCGGTGAGCCCGGACGGTGCTGCGGGGAGCGGAGCTTCGGCAGCGGGTTTTAACCCAGATAACCCACAGACACACACTGCAGTGGGCACTGAGGGGCTCTGCGGGGACCCCCTGCCCCCTGGATGATGCAGGGAGCTCCCACGGGTGTCGAGGGGCACCAGCTTTACCTTGCTGGGGGGAAGGGAGGGTTCATCTGGAGTTAAGTCCAGGTCGGAAATTAGAAAAGGTTCTCTCATCTCTTGAAGCAATAGAGCGAGAAATGTAATTAGCTTTAAAAGGCTGGTAAGTTCATTAAAATAAAGCATGAGCCAGTACGTTCAAGCAAGGGAGATGGCAGCTCCACTGGTGAGGTCCCCAGGTCCCCAGTTCCCACGTGCACTTCCCTGTCCCGCCTGCTAACAGCGAGTTGTCTTCCCCCAGGGCAGCCGAGGCATCTCTAGGAAGGGGTCTATAACAGGGGTCTATAGTCCTAGACCCCCAAGGTCCCTAAAGGGGCCTCTAGGAAGGGGTCTATAAAATTCTAAATAACCACCTGTGGTGGTTTCTCAAATCCCAGATGTTTTTATTTTTCCTCTTAAAAAAAAAACACAGCAAAAACCGAAAAACAAACCAGCATTGCTTTCACCCAGTGCCAGAGGATGGAGGTGATGGTGCTCACCACGGTGGATGTTGTCCCCGTGAGGGGCACGGGCAGCAGCACCTTGCTGGGTGAGGGCAGCAGTGGGCAGACAGACCACAGCTCCCTGCTTGCCCACCCTCTAAGCTCTTCCCACCACTGCAAGGGGCCCAGAGGACACTGGTTTTCAGATGGAGGTCCAAATTATTGCATCCACTCCAGTTCCTGAACCTTTCTTGGTTTCTCCATCCCATCAAGTTGCCCTCTCTTCTTGTTTAATCCCTTGCCATGGAACAGAGTTGAACCCAAGGCGCAGAACCCTCTCTCCTGAGAGCTAAAAGCCACCTCAGTGGCACCTCTCCCCCTGCCCACACCTCGCTGGCAGCAGGGACCCGCAGGTACCACCATCCCTCTATGCAGCTAAAGGAAAGCCGAGGATCTTCCCCCCCTCTCCTGCCCTGGGATGAATCACAGCCCTCAGGCATTAACACAACTTCACAGGTACCACCAGTGGCACGTTCCGCCCATGACCCAGCCAACTAAATTATTCAAATCTTTTAAAATCCGGCTGCATTACATCTCACTTCTCTTTGCTCTGATGCACTCAGCGCAGCTCCGGCTTCACGCGAAGCAGAGGAGCTGCAGAAATGAACTCGAACTACTCCTGTACCGACTTCTGACCCGCAGATTATGCCATCCTGAGCTGGCTGAGAGATGCCCTGAAATCAAACCACTAGGAAAAAGGAGAGAATTTTTTTTCTCCCTGGTTACAGCAAATTTTACAGCAGTGGGATGTTTCTGTTCTCGCCGTACAAAGGATTACACTTTTTTAAAATATTCTTTCTGTGAAATCTTTTGTGACCCACGAGCCGTATAAAAATGCAACTCAGGGACGCCGAACAAGGCTATATATCCGTTGGGGGATTTGGAAGCGAACACAGTATCGGCACTTAACAAATAATAAATAAGCATCATTAATTATTGATCACAACCCCAGCTAATCAAGTTCCACCCCTGTGGTTACCATGATATCAACAGAGCCCTTTGATACAGCCTGCGAACGGCCTTGCAGCTCCCTTCCCCTCCGCCCCGGGAGCCCGGCGGCTGCGGAGCGGGGATTCAGGGAGGGGGTGAGAGCCTCTGCCCCCCCGAACAGCCCGTCCGCCGCCGGGGTCCCAGAGGATGTCTGCACATCCAGAGCATGCAGAGTTTTTGGGGAAGCGATAGCATCCCGGGGCACGGCAGGGCTGTAACGGGGTGGGAAAGTCTGGAATCACGGCAGAGGGTCTGCATTGCTGGGCTAAGAGCCGAGGCAGCGCCGAGCCAGCCCCAGCTTGGGCTGTGCTGGGGGTTTCGGGTTCTGCAGCCTGGGAATGGGTCCCAGAGCATCCCCAAGACAACATCCTCATGAGAGCACCACCATGACCGCATCCCCCCATGACCTTGAGGATGCACAGCCCAGCCTCAGCAAGGCCCAGCTTCAAAGCCAGACCCCACCACGGAGCCACGGTCCCCACCACAGCACCCACCACGCCACTTTTGGGTCAGGGCAACTCTCCGCAACAGGACCTGCCAAAGACTTCGCCCCCCGCTGCCCACCGCGGCCTGGCAAAGCCACCACTTGCTCTTGGCACATCCACGGCAGCAGGTCCTGCACCAACTGGGAGGCAGGAAGGGATGGCATCGCGCTCCATCACTGCTTGACCTTATTTCACAAGCAATTTGTGAAAGTGTAATACAAGAAAACTCTATCTCGCGGTTCTGACAACAGACGACTGCCTGCTCCCTTTACGGGGACGTTAAACCCTGTTATTAAATGCAAGCCATTATCAGGATGTCACCGGCATCTCTTGATGAAGCTATATACCTGTGCAGACAGCTAGCCCATGTTTGCTTATTTACTATTCATTATAAATGCTCTGGATTGATTTTTTCCTCATCTTTATCTCTCTGTGGCTTGAAGGTTTCTTATCTCTGTGCAAGTCCAGGGTACTAGACCTTGCTCCCTCCTGCCCTGGGGATGTGTGGGAATGCAAAGTTCTGCCATTGCCATCCTGCCCCAAAACCTGCCCGTTATTTGGGCAGGTTGGTGAATTCACTGCTTCTGCTGTTTTGCTGATCCCTTGGTTGTGCGGAATAATGAGCAAACCATGGATCACTGGTTGCTTCCAACCAATATTTAAGGGCACTTCTCACACCTCGCCCTGCTGCCACCTTGTCAGCAGAGTGGTGGGACCACTCAGAGGACACTCACCATTTGGGATGACAAAAAAAAAACCCAAACCATTCTTTTGGCTCCAGGAGCCTCATGTCCACGTGTTTTTTTTCCGGGGAGGAGAAAAGCCTTAAAAAAAAAAAAGCTCAGAGCTAGAAGTCAGGAGAGCAAACAGGGTCCTACCGGGACCAGAACCCAACCAGAACCAGTAGCTGAGCTCAATATTCCTGCAATAGGACATGCAGCAAACCCAGCAACTATTTAGCAAATAAGAATAAAAGCCAGAAACACTTGCTGAAGGAAGAGTTAACTATGTACTGCGAGTCCTAGAAGCAACATTTCTGGCAGCTTTGATAACTCTGCAAATAGAAGATAGTGTGAATGTTTTACCCACATCCATATTTCCCAGTAGACGCACCCATCCCCCAGACAATTTATGAGCCCTCATCCAAACCAAACATCCATCTTTCTTTCAATGGCGTTATGACCCTTCCCAAAATCTTCTTGAAAATGTGCATTTCAGTGATTCTTTCTTGCTGGAAATACTAGTGCCAATTCCAAGAGCCGAAAGCCCATCAACTAGACCTTTCCAAAGTGCATGGGATGGGGTTAAAAACCAGGAGGCTTTCACGTAACTTGCTCTTTAGGACATGATGGGTTCCCAAAACAGGATTTAACCTAAATAAATGCTCTCCCCCTGCCATCCTAAGCTCAGGCTGCTTTCTGGCCCCCAGCCCTGCAGTGGGGCTGGTGAAAGGGCCGTACCAGCTGTAGAGATGGGAAACTGTCAGTCCTCATCCTTCCCTCTTACAGGAGAGGGAAAAGGAGGGTTTTTTTACCCTCCTCTACTGATTTTTTAGCACCCATCACTGCTTCTCACGTTGGGGAGTCCTCCTAACACAACACCAACCATGAGTGTGGCCACAGGTTTAAATTTGCTTTTTTCCGGGCGTGTTGGGGGAACTGCTTCAGGGGCACATCCCAGCGAGGGACCCAGACACAGTGACACATCCGACTCCGAGAAATCAGGGCAGCGAGGATGGCAGTCCCTGGGAGAAGAGCTGCTTCCTGCATTATACAAAGTTTCCCAACCAAATTGTATTCCCTCCTGCTCAGGCAACACGCACTTGCTAATTTGTGCTGGAAAGGAGGGAATTAAGTATTCCCCTCCCTCATTGTGTGGGGAATAGCCCCAATTTCCCAGAAATCTCCCCTGACTTGTCCTTTAAATAAAGCTTAAATAATGCCACACTGTCCTTTAGGCAGCTGATGGTTGAATATTAAGTAATATGAATAAATATATACTTACATAGAGACAAATATACATACAATACCTTCTTTCAAGCTGCCCAGCAAGTATGGTAGGCAATCTCACCGGTCTTCAAATACCTACAGATGAATATTATGGGACAGGCCATCAACCCTTCTTTACCCCTGCAGGATCCCAGACAGACCCTTTGGGCTCTATTGCAACTCGCAGCCCCATCCCTGCTTTCCCTCTCCGCAAGGTATTATCCTCAAGGTCAGGCAAAATGCTATCAAAAATGTTCTGATTATTTCCTAGAAGGGAACATAAGCAGCCTTTCAGCCTGGGTGACCTTGGAGACTTTATCTTCCATCAGATAACAAATCTCCCCTGGCTGGAGGGGAGCAGCAAGGGGCCAAGACCCTCCCGCTCCATGGAGGGGCTGTGGCCAGCCCCACCAGGCTCTGATCTTTGTGGCCACAACCCTCCTTTCTGATAGCCATCAGCTGTAACATCCCTGCAGGACCTCATATGTCTGGGTCTCTTTATAAAGTCTTCCCCAGCATCTAACCCCATGGTGGGAAAAGCACATCCCGGTCCCCACAGAGGAGGAGGAGGAGGGCGCTGGGGGCATGGATGCTGCAGGAGGGGATGTGCAGGGACCAGGGGCATGGATGCTGCAGGAGGGGATGTGCAGGGACCAGGGGCATGGATGCTGCAGGAGGGGATGTGCAGGGACCAGGCATTATTTGCGATCCCCCTTCCTGCCCAAGCTGGAGCATTTTACCCTCCACAGCAGGCCTAGCTGGAACAGAAATTTTCCCTCTCCTCATGCCTTTGGTCCACGGTGCATCCCCAGGCTCCACAGATCTCATGTTGCTCCAGGGTTTAAGGCAGATTCTTGCTGCCTGACTCAAGGGATGTGGAAATAAGCATAAAATGGGATTTAAGAGAGCAAAGCTGTTACTAGGGATAACCAAGAGCAGAACAGGGGATGCCTCTCGAAGCCGAGCACCCTGCCTGGGTGCACATTGTGCTGCCACCTTCCCATGCAGGGCATTTCACTTCAGCACGACAAAGGTGTGGGGAAGGAAGAGAGCATCCAGGAGAGCATTTCACCCCTGCAGCAGCCTCCTGCCCCGGTGGTCCGTGCTCTGCTCAGACCCAGGGGATGGGCACCCACCAAGCCCTGGCTCCTGCAGGAGGAGAGTGGGGAAGAGCCTGGCATCAACAGGCACTTTTCTCTCAATGGCATCGATTATTTCTGTAATCAGCACCTCGCCGCCAAAACTGAACATCCATTATTACAGGATTCCAAAACAAAAATAACCCAAGGGTGGGGGGGGGAATGATATAATTCAGAAACTGTCCTGCTCCCGAGCCATGCACGTTGGGTCAGTGCCATCTAGAGGCAGAAAACCAGCCAAAAGCACCCAAAGCACCCAAAAGCACCCACAGCCCGGGGTTCACTTAGCACCCAGTGGTCCCAACACGTCGGGGAAGGAGACCCGAGAGGGGATGCTGTGTCTCGCCCAAGGGATGCAGAGCCACCAGCCCCGCTGGCCGCTGCCCCATGGGACACGCGGGCAGGGAGCCACGCTGCAGCCTGGCAGCCCTGGGGAGCAGGCAGCACCGCATCCCACATCCCGCATCCCGCATCCCTGCCCCAGCCCCGCACCACCGAGGCATGGCCGAACGCGTGCCCCGCTCTCAGGCAGCCTGGCTATTAATATGCATGCAGCTGTATTAATAGAGCTGGCTAAACACCGCCTCGGGCCAAAGGAATATTTCAGCATTTCGTTTTCATCCTAAATTAGACTGAAACAGCTAAACAGGAACTTTTCTTTTTTTTTTTTTTTTTTCCCTTTCACTGATGGAAAGTTCAGGAAAAATATCAAATGAGAAAATGAGAGATGAGGAAACATCACATCTTTCCCCTTGGGGGGGTCCAGGCTGGGGTGTATCTGCCCCATGGGTCGGCTGCTGCTCGTGCTCACACACCTTTACGGCTGCTGCCCTTCTCTCAGCGTGACAAATCTGCCCGTGGTGGGACCAAACTGGCTCCCCCAACCTGGCAATCCCACCCCCAGGTGGCTGCAGCCACCCCTGGGGTTTATAGCCAGTCTGTAGATAAGGGCCAGGACGAGGCTCACACCAAACCTAGCAGCAGCCAGGGAGGGTGACACCAGCTCCAAAGCTGGGACCAAACCCCGTGCTGCCACCAAGCCCAAAGTACCCTCTGGCACAGCCCCGTGGTCCTCGCCTCTGCCTCCTGGGAGCAGCGAGGATCTCTGAAAGCATCTCTGCAATACAAAGCTTTCCATTCACTTTTGTTCCCTTCTTTTTTCAAAAAATATGAATTTCTCTTCAACATACTTAAGAGCGAGGAGCCTGCATAATGAAAGAATAAAATTGCTTTCTATCCCTGGAAACCCTGTCCTATTTTGCGATGATTAACTAACTGTATTTGCATACTGTCCATTCCTGGTTAAAGACTCAGGGGGACCATTTCCAAACACTTTCTAATCTTGCACAGAGCCTGCACGCAGTGTTGTCATTTCCTGACAACCCCCAGCGTGGCTGCATCTGGCAAGCCCCACTTTTTTGCTTCCTTTTATTAACATTATTTCATACTTCCGTTGCCGGCTTGCCCACAGCCAGGGCCCCGCTGTGCTGGATGCTGGACTAATGAGAAAGATGATGCTTTCCTCACCGTGGAACATCGCTACACAAATCAAATGGTGTTTGCACGAGCAGGAGGCTGCCAAGGCCCACGGCCACACAGGCACATGAGAGTATCATGGGTTTTGCTGAGTTTTTATGCCCGTGCTCCCAGCTTTTAGGGGCTGCCTTTCTCCCCCCCTGGGGTTTGTAGGCAAAGGTTTCCCACGACATGGTCTCCCCGCATGCACTAATGCCACTAGGCTCATCAAACCACCCAGACATCCCGAGGTGGTGCCTATCTACTGGTACCTATGGATGAAGCAGCAATGGGTCAGTCCATACAGCTCCAAATTACATGACATAAACCCTAGACTGTCCCTCAAGGCAAATGCAGAAACTCTGGTGATTTTGGGGCTGGGAAGGCAATTGGAAATCAAAGGTTTGGGGAATCAGTAATGGCCATAGCAGGGTTTTGTTAAGCAAATTATTACTGAACAAGTAAATAAAGCAGCGGGAATCAAAGCAGCAATCGATAGCTCGGTTTGATTCGGGGCAGCCTGAGCAGAGCCTCACGTGTGATCCCACGGTGCCACCAAAGATGGGTGCCACAGCCAGCGCTGAGGGGGGGGACACCCCATCACCCAGGTGCTTGAGTGGGAGCTGAGCAGAGATTTAAGCAATAAACACCCCAAAATGCAGCTGGGGAAGCGCAGGCTGGGATAGGAGTGACTCAGGAAAGTTTGCTCTCTTCTACACACCACCTTAGACACTGTGCCCATCGTGATACAGCCCCCCCCGCATCATGGCAGTGACACAGGGCAACACATTGCACCCTGTGGGCCCTTTTTCTGCTCACAAAAGCACCAGCAGCACCAGTCCCCCACCACGGCCCCCCTTGGCACAGGGACATTCCCACCCTGGATAAAAGGAAGGAACCACACTGCAATTTACAGAACTTGTGATCTCCCCCAAAGGCTCACGCGTTGCCTTGTCTCCCCCACACAGGCACAGTGGCCATCACGGAGCGTTGGGAAAGCTTCCCACCGTGGAGGACAGCACCCCACGGGCATCCGAGGGAAAAGCTTCCCATCTCCACACCGAGCCACGGGACCGCAGCATCCTTGCGAGGCCAGACCATGCCATGGAGCTTCGCTTCCCTGTGTGAACAGCCACCCCACGAGCAAAAGAGGTGGTGAGACACCGAAACAGGTTGCCCAGAGAAGCTGTGGATGCCCCATCCCTGGAAGTGTTTAAGCCCAGACTGGATGGGGCTTTGAGCAACCTGCTCTAGTGGGAGGTGTCCCTGCCCAGGGCAGGGGGGTTGGAACTCAATGATCTTTGCGGTCCCTTCCAACTCTAACCATTCTACGACTCTATGAAAACACATCCCCCAGTCACAGCCCACTCCTGCCCGGTGGCCTCAGGACTGACCCAAAACCCTCCACGGAGAACGGCACCGATGCAACTCCCCTTGGTGTTTATTTATGGGCCCGAAGGTGATCAAATCCCCCACATTTGTTAATAAAGCACGACAGGAGTGAGAGACGCCTCTCTGCCCCGGCGGGGATACATCACCGCCTGCTCTGACACCTGGAATTTATGTGCTCAATGCGCGGAGGCTGCATTACTCATCGAGAGCAACACAAAAACGTGGCCGAGCCAGGGACATAAATCTGCGTGCCCAGGAAGACTGTGTGGGACTGACCCACAGCCACGAGGAGCAGCCCTGGAACAGGACTTTGTCACAGCAGGGAAACGTGAGAGCTGGCTGTGGACACCATCACACTTACAGCCACATGCCCACCACCAGCCCAGCGAGCGGCTGCAGTGCTTCCCATCTCCTTCCTTTTTCCACTTCCATATTTTTTTCCCCACCTTTTTTAGCAAAAAAAAAGACCACCAGCCATGATCTCAAAGGGAAAGGGTCACCGTTTGTCCCAGGATCATGCAAACACAAAGAGCTCTCCCGTTTCCCAGCACCCACAGAGACAGCCACGCGCTGCTTGATGCTGCCGCGAAGTGTCGGTGTCCAATATGTCCCGAATTTCCCGCTGCACCAGCCCAGCTGTAATCAGCTTTGGATTACCATAGTCTTCTAAAGTACCAGCCTCTGATAACATCCCTTCTGTCACCAACTCTCTAAATCTCCCCAGTCACGCAGATGGTTTTCCCCCAGCAACCACGCACCAATTACCAGGAAGTGAAAAGAACCCCAAAATTGAAAAAAAAAAAAAGTTAATAATCAGGTGAAAGCCAGATGTTGTTGCAACAAGCAGCTGGTGGCTGTTTTTTTGCAGCAGCACAACTACAAGGGGATATAGAGGGAAATCAGACAGCAGAGAATTTAAAACTGACCACTTTCCCATAACATTATCATTAACCTCTGGGAGATGCTGCCGCAAATTGACTCTGAGGTTTTGGTGGTACAGGGCTGGAGCTGATGGGACATTCAGATTGATGGCGAGAGGAGCCACGGCCACCTGAAGCACAAGAGGAAAAATGCCATATAGGTTACACAGGCTCATCCTTCGGGACACGGCCCGAGTGCTGTCCCACAATGAAGAATTTCCCTCTTATCAACAGTCACCGTTTTTCCCAATCCTTCCCTTGCAGCTCCATGGCAGCTGGTCCTGCCCCAGTGTTTTGAGCTCCCTGGCGGGTACTTCTCATCTCTGGTTTTCCCCCAAGCCCCCAGAGGCTCCTCACCCAAGCTCCTTCTTCCACAGCAAGATGCCCTTTTGGCTCCAGCTTTCCAGGAGGCATCATTTTCTACCAGGGATGTGCTCCGGTGAGGAGCTGCACCTACGCCAGCACAGCCTGAGCACCCACAGGGTGACAGCACGCCAGAGCCAGCTCTTCTCCCCGTCACGTATTGAAAAGTGGCGATGCTGAAAACCAGAGACTGCTGCTTTTCAACAGTGCTCCTCATTCCACTTAATTTTGGGTTTGAACAACCTTGCACCAGGATTTTTGTCAACCCAATTGCCTCGAGTGGTAAAACTCAGGTCACGCGGGAAAGAGACGGGGCCCAAAAATAACTGCAGCAGCCAGAAAACAGAAATAGGTTAATGAACATTTTTTCTTTTTTTTTTTTTGAAGTCTCTTTCTTCCTGCCAGCAGGGTGCCCGGGGTGCATCCCACACCGCGGCAGCTCCGGGGGCAGGGGGCAGCTCTGCTGCAAACAGCCCTGGCATGGAGCGGCATGGAAGCAATGCCTGCCACCTCCCACCAGCCCAGATCAAGGACAGTGACAACTGTCCCCGGTGCCCATGTTTTGCAGCACAAACTGGTATTTAAAAGCCCCCAGGTGCCTGAATCCCATTGTAGCGTGCTGGAGAGCAGCTCCTCAAGATGCAGGTATGGCTCATCCTCTCCTTAGCAGAACACAGTCACACGGGGACGTGTCGGTACTTGGGGCTGTAGAAAAGCTTCACCTCCCGGGTCACATCAGTGTCGGTGTGGCTCACAGCAAGCACCACAGCCTCCGGGGAGAGACACGTGGCAGGGCCACCGCTAACAAAGCACAGCGTGCCCCGGGAGGGCTCCTCCAGTGACCCCACGCTGGCCATTTGGCATCCCCAATGAGTGCCAAGGGCAGAGGGCAGCCAGGAACAAAGAGGACTTTCCAGCCCAGCCAAGCGCAAAGGAAATAAAGGAGGGGAGGGAAAAAAATAAAAAAAAAAGAGCTGACAGAGTGTGGAGAGAGAAACTTTCTAAGTTCTGGCTTTCAACCCTTTCCTCTTGCTGTATGGTGAATGGGAAAGGACAAGGAGAAAAGCCCGGTGCCTCTGTGGGGACGCTGTCTGCTGGCTCTGGCCGTGACACGCAGGCATCGGCATTGCCCCTGCACATCCTCTTCCTCGGGGTAAGGCAGCCCGTGGTTTTAAACTCTTTAACATTTTTCAAAAGACCGATAAGGTAAATCCTCCAGGCCCCGAGCAAAGCTCCCGCTGGACCCCACAGGAGTTTTGCCTGAATGCTGCAGGATTATTATAACCAAAATGTTTCTGTGGATTCAGATCTGAGCCTTTTCTTCTGCAGCCTGTAGCTGCAAGTTTTGTCAGTGAATGGCCCTGATAAAGCCCCCCTGATTTTACCCCCATTTTCATATAATCGGTATTTCTCTCCCCGTAATCTAAATCAATAGCACAGCAGCTCAATAGTGTTTCCCTACAACTCCTTTTCTGTGCCATTTCACACCAGCACTGAAGATGTACTTTTTTCCTCACAAAAAGGAAAGAGCAGTTTCTCCACCATGTGCTCCAAAATACTCCTTAAGGAGCTGCTCTTAAGGTGCCAAGATGGACCCGGGAACCCCAAAGCAGAGATGGGTTCCTGCTGCATGGCACCCCCCTGCCCTGCTCCCAACGGGCCAGGAAACGCAGGCAGAGAAACAGGAGAGAGCTTTGTAGACACCATCCGTGTGTTAAATCGCTGGCCAACAGAGTCTGGCCATGTCGATGGAGGTGTAGGGGCAGCCCTAGATGGGTTTGTGAGGCTGGAGTGACCCAAGGAGCTGCGGTGTTGGGTGAAGCACCCTGTCCCCCGACGCTTGGGGCCAGGGCAGTGACAAGCCAGCCCTGCCTGGGCGGATGGCAGTGGGGACAGAGGCTCACCACTGGCAGTGATCACGTTCTGCCCCGGCTGCTGTGGGTTTTCCAGCCAGCAGAATTAAGTCTATCCATTCGGCTTAGTGTCTTGAGCTGCTCAGCAGCTTCACTAGCTCCTTCTGCAGGGCAAGGGGTGAGGACCAGGGGGATTACCGCCTGGCAAGGAATGCTGAAGCAGCGTCTAGAGGAAGGAATTTCTTCTTGGTGGCCTCTTTTAGGTCATCGGCATGTGTGACACCTCCTCTTCGTGATGTCCTGAGACGTGCCATCATCCAGCAAAGAGAGGGAGCTTAGAATTTTCCTTTAAAAATTGCTCTCCCCTTCAAATCCTTGCTTTCTCTGTGTCTGATTGCAAGGCGATAGGATAGAGAGGTTGCAGCGGGTTTTCTCTGTCTCCTACGGATCACCATGGTAGAAAATCGAGCCTAGGAGGAGCAAAACAAATTTCTTTGCTGGGACAGTGCTGTGCTGCACCAGGCTCTGTGAAGGAGCTTCACCCTGTAGGTGTGATCCCAGCCCAGGGGGACAACGCTGCAGCTGTGCCAGCGCTTCCCCGCTCCCCTTCCCGGGAAAGGAGGGAATAATTCCCGTAATACATGACAGCGGAGCCCAAAGCAAATTAAAAGGAAGAGGAGTGAGACTGCAAACCCAGGTAAACGTCTAAATCAATAGCACAGCAGCTCAATAGTGTTTCCCTACAAATCCAGTGAGCCACGTTTACAAATGCCTCCAATTTAAAGGCAGATTTCTCATCAGCTCAGCCACCAGCGCTCCTCAAGGCACAGGCTCGGACCAAACGGCCTGTGCCTGCCTGGGCTGGGAGAGAAATAGCAGCTGTAGCCACAGAGATGAAGTCTCAGCGGTCTCCAAAGCTCCCCAAGCACAAAGCCAGAGGCAAAACTAATGCTTCTGCCAATCCATATTTTGGTGCACAACCCTCCCTGGTGCCTCTTAGCCAGGAGCTGCGTGGAGCTACTTCTCCAGGGCCATCTAGAGACTACCTACATTAAGGTAGGGGAAAAAAAAGGGGTATCCATAGGGGAAATAGAAGTTTCACTAGCAGGTTGTTTCAGGCAGGCTGCTGCTCAGCAGGGTCCATTAGTCCAGACCCGTTGGGCTGCAAAGCATCCAGTCCCCAAACCTGGGACAAATGCAGCATCACACCGAGCAGGACAGCCTGTCCCACTGGCACTCTGTCCCCTTGTGTGTGCAGAGTCGGGGCCAGTCCCTGCTCCTGGAGGCTGGGATGAAGCCAGAGGCTGGTGCTGACCTCCTGGGGCAGCCAGCATCCCTCCCTCCCTCTGCTCCTCCTTGCCACCTCTCCCCAGCTCATTAAAGCCACATTAACCTTCTGGGTTCAATTTAGTTTCGGCCCCTCTGTGGCTAGTGGTAAAAAGTACAACGCTCCCCTTCCACCCATAAAAATCAAACTCCAGCGATCACATAGATTTTTATATTCCTCTGCATTTCAGCAACAATAAAATACCGCCACTCTGTGCTGATCCCCGTGGCTGTGGGTGCCACGCTGGCTGCGATGGCATCCTTCTGCCCATCAGGAGCATTCACTTCCACTGTGGCCATGAACAAAAGCTCCCCAGACACAAGAAGGCATTTCAGCTTTACACTTATTACTACTATACTTTTCCAGCAAAGAGATGCTACAGAAACAAAGTGCTGTGCGCTCCGGGTCCCTGCCCCTGTGCCCCGAGATCCTGTCCCTCCGGTCTTTGCCCATGTCCCACAGGACATATCTGTAGCCTCCTGTCCTCTATATACGTTTGAAGAGCCTCCCAAAAAGATGTATGGGATTTCATGTCGAATAGTAAGGAAAAACAACTCAGAAAATTGGAAATAACCCACAAGGGGTGCTCTGGGGGCTGTGGGCAGGCAATGGACCACAGAGTCCCTCCTTGGTGGACAAGTTTCCAGCCTAGACATCAGCTGTGACCACCAGTTAAGGCCATAACATCTCGAAAAGTTGTTTATTGGCTATAAAATTACTCCAATCTCAGCCAAAGCAGCTATGCACAGCTTTGATTTCCCTCAGCAGAGATGGGAAAACTGGGGTTAATTACACTCCGCAGCAGAAGGTTCTTCAGTTGATTTGTCCTAAAATTGTCCACTTGGTCACTCAGTCGAGGGATTGCACACGTGCCCACTGGAAGGGACCAACAAGAACTGGGGAGCTCCACTGGGCATTGTCTTCTTCCTGGCAGGGGGGCAGGAGAGGAGCAGATGCTGGTATTTGCTATGTCCACGAATGCACCGCAGGGCCACGAGGTTAGGGAACCCATGGAGCACCGTGCAGCACTGTACCACTCAAGGAGCTTGCTGGCATGCCATCAGTGACCCTCCCTGCTGAACAGAACTCCTCCTTTATTTGCTTTTATTAACCTTCACACGGCTAGACACAAGGGCTACGATTTATAGCACTCACACAGGAATATATGAAATCGCCACATCTCCCTGTTTAAGATACTTGCAATCACCGTGTTCCATCTGCCCCATTATTAAAGGCCACTCCCAAATCCACTGATACAAGGGAAGCAATTTCCTAGAAGGTGGGAGAGCTCAGCTCACCCTCCAACTCCTGCATCCAACACTTCTGACCTGTTTGCAGCACCTCTGCTATCTCACCAGCCCTGGCCACGATCCTGTTCCTGATACAGGAAGCCATCGCATCTGATTTATTGCATTCAAGAGGGAGAAGGCATTTAAAACACAAGGTCTATCCAGAGAAAAATCTTTTGAAACATTTCTGCATCTCTACCTTTGTCCTCGCCATCCCAAAAGCCTGTGGCGTGTTTTGAGTGGAAGATGCCATTTCAGGGCAGTTTGCAGCCATCCCTGGGGCGCAGCAGAAGCCAAGCTAAAGTGCACCTTAAAGATGAGGCCTCGTGCATCCTTTTCAAACACCTGCATCTCGATTACTTCAGAGAACAAATTTCTGACACTGGAAATGCAGCTAAACTACCTGGGGTGTCTTCCGTGCCTTCCTAGCTCATTTTGCCACCGGTTCCTTCAAAGCAAACCATGAAGCCAAAAACATTTCCTTTAATGCACTTGATAGGGGTTTGATGTGAGTGGTGGGCTCTTTCATCTGCGGCTGCTTCTTCAAAAAAAGGGTGTAGATTAAAAGATGAAAGAAAAAGGAAACCCCGTGCGCAGAAGTGTTGCGCCGAGAGACTTGCTTGCTCTGCACTTGCTCCTTTAGTGCATCCCACGTGCTGACACGACGCGATTTCAGCTCGGTGCTCCGAGCAGAGGGAGGCAGCACCCTGCCTGTCCTGGTGGCCTTTGTCCATGGGACAAGGCTCCTCCATCACAGCCACCTGCAGCATCCAAAGCATGGCCAGGACAGAGACACAGCCAGCCAACTTGTCCTGCCGGGACGGGTCCCCAAGCATTTCTTCCTCACAGAGCTATGTGGGGCTCTTGGACATGGAGGTCCCTCCCTGAGCCAGCTCAGACATTTCCACAGCATCTCAGCTCACCAGGACCATGCTGGCAAAGCCCTGCTGCCCCAGAGAGGACCCAGCAGGGCAGGGATCCCCCAGTCCCTCATCCCCTTGACCTTCCCCTGCGGCCCCTCAGAAACTCATTTGCAGTTTTGCCCACTTTCCTCAAGGTCTAAAGGGTCAGCCTCACCAACTTGAAAGGAGGGTCTTTCATCCCCCTCCCGCTAAGGAGCCAAGCGAGCAGGACTAAACAGCACGAGGAGATGGGTCGGGCCAGAGCAGGGCACCATTCCTGCTCCAAAGTCTCATCTCAAGCTGCTCATGGCCATGGGGGCCCAAAGCATCCTCTCCTGCCTCCCTCTGTGCCCGGGGGCAGCTTTCCCCCCTCACCACCACGCACACTGAATGCACCAGGCAGGGTTTCAGGAGTGCACGCAGCAAATTCATCCTTGCTGTGGCTTTCGAGTACTGTGTACGTGTTATCTGAGCCCGGCAAAGGTGGCAGGAAAAGGGGCTGCTTGTTTTCTCTGCCCTGTCTGAGCATTACCCACCGTCCCAGAGCTGCCACCTGGGTACCCACCACCTGCCAAGAGAGCATCAGCCAGGGCCAGGTACGCTCATCTCCTTCCTAGGAACAGAACAGGGGAGGGAGAGGAGCAAATAGGAGAGGAAAGATCAGGATGAGAAGACATGAGAGCTGACAGCACTCTCATCTATCACCGCAGGTCTTAGCCTCAGTGCTCATTAAAGCCCTGGGTCTTCAGTCATGTGAATTAGAAGTGGTAAANCTAGTGGAATGGTTTCTTGTAGAACAAAGAAATGGCACTTCTGTTGAAAAGAGAAAAAAAATCTGTTTTGACTTGAAAATCTTTTGCTATTGTAAGTGGAACAGAGAGGTAAATACATTTCATTTAGGTTTTATCACTACAACTCATTCTGACATTTACATTGTATTAAAGTTTTAATATTAATACCATGCTGCTATATAATATTTAATACAAAAATTAAATATATATATTTAAGTTAATATTTCATATGCTAAAATCCAAATGGCAAAATCCCTTTTCTCCATCAAAGATGAAAGCACCCAGTGCTTAATTAAAAGTTATCTGATGCTGCTGAGGCTCAGGCCCAAATAAATCCCCTGGAAACAAAATCACAATGATGCCAGTAAGGTTTGGAAGAGCATCTCAAGGGCTCTTCACTGACCTGTACTGATGTGGGTAGAAAATGACCCTTCTTGCTCTTCACACCTTTGTGCATCACTCACCGTGAAAGCGCAGCAGGAGCAGCACCGTGAAGAACACAGGGAGAAGGCTCAAAGTGGGACGAGGCGGGGTGATCGATGGTATTTGGCAGGAAAAACGTTAGCCATGCAAGCAAGTCACCTCCAGCCAAGGCTCAACAGCTCTGGGCTACCCATTGCAGAGGGGAGTTTCGACCAGACACCACCACTCTCCCCATCATCTTCCCCAAGCCACCACCGAGATTTATTTCTTAACCATGCACATTAATACGGTGAACAGCCATGAAGCCCACGAAATCAGGAGGAACTGTGCAATCCTACGGCAAAACCACCACCAGGTCCCTAGCAAGCCTGGGGCTGCACTACGCAGTGTCATGGCCAGCAGAAAAGGGAGACTGGTGGTGACAACAGCGGTCTCAAACACCCAAACCACAGACCCCAGCCCAAGCCATACATGGCCTCTTGGGTCTTAGGAGGCCAGAGAGTGCCCACATTTTCTTGTGATTGACAGCTTACTAGACACCTAAATGCCTTGGGGCTATCCAGAACATATCTCCCTATCTGCACAACCACCCCACCTATGGCACGGCCCTGGACCCTACCCAGGTCTGAAGAGTTCAGATGTGACAGCTCACTGATCCGTCTCTGGAAGTTGAGGATGGTCTCAGGAGAACACCTTTTATTCCCCCAAATTCTCAAGCCCCTGATGCAGTCAGCAATATTCTACCAGTCCCCAGTTGTTCCAGAGCGAGCATCACCTCCAAACCTCTCCTGAAGCCTCAAACCTCTGGTCTCCACCAGCCTGGAGACCACCCCTAGCTTCCTTCATGCTGAAGAACTAATCTGGGGTAATTCACCATGTGCAGGTGGGACCATAAGCATCCTGCCTGTGGCTGGACAGAGGCTCATTCCCACCAGAGAGGAACTGCAGATGCACGGAGCTGCTCCACAGGTCTTCCTCTCCCCACAAGCTCCGGTTCTCCAACCGCCTCTGCTTAATTGGAGACCAGCTTTGAACTGCCTGTGTTTAACAGGGCCTACTCTTCAAACTGAATATATTTAATAGGGCCTGATCTTCATAATGGCTGTGTCTGAGGCCCTGGATTTCAAAGCAGTTCCACTTAACAGGACTTTGTCTGGAAGCTGCAACCATATAATAGGGCCTGGTTTTAAAGCAGGAGTGTTTAATAGGATCTGATGTTTAAAGTGCACGTATCTAATTGGACCTAATCTTTATAATCCTCCTTTCCTCCCGCTTCACCAGTGTTTCTTCTCCTTTGCTCTCTCCCTGCCTCCAGCACCCAAACCCCCTGCTTCTGATCCGTGCTTCTGCCACTGCCCCACCAGGGCCACAGTCCCAAAGCAACCACCACTCTGAGGCATCCCCATTGGGAAACCCTCCAGGGTTCCCCAAACCATGTCCTAATTCCCTCTGCTCTCACCATCTCCACCTCAGGAGCTCACCCAGAACTGGCCATTCCCAGGGGTATGGAGCACAAGACCATAATTAAAAGTTTGTTTTAACAGAAACATATATGGTAACTAAAAACCCAAACACCTGGTTTGGTGAATGGAAACACGTGGTCTTTTCCATCCTGCTCTGTAAGAATCACCAATCTCAGGCTATTTTATTTCAGTATTGCCTTCCCCAGTGCTATGAGAGAAGGTGGAAGGAAAGTCCTCTCCCAGGAGTAGCCAAGATGCTCAGTTTCAGAGAGTTGTAACTAAAAGGCTGAAGCAACAATTTGTTTTGCCTCCTTGTTTGTCTAATGGAAAAATATTTTAGTTTCTTAAAAATCAACTCTATTTCACAAAGTTCAGGCACAAGGAATCAGCATCCCTTCCAAGAAAAGAAGCCATAAATACACACACACCGTGTTTCTACAACAGCTCTGAACAGTCCCATGCCCATCTACATCCAAGTCTTAGACATGCCCACCTCTAAGAACAGCAAAGCCCCTCAGCTCACTCTGCCAGAAACACCGCAACCTCCCAGGATTTCAAGGCATGCAACACCCCATGCCCCTCCATGTAATTCCTGTCATACACACATATTTCAAAACACCTTTTTTTTTTTCCTACGTGCATAGAATTCAAGTGTTCAAAATAACACAAACCATTGGGCCACAGTGCAATTTCCTCACATTGATAGATACGACAAGCTGTGCTCTTGGTCGGTACAGACCCAAGGAAAGGTCAAAAGCCCCGTGCTTGGAGCTTGGAGCACCTCTGCTATGAGGACAGGCTGAGGGAGCTGGGGTTGTTCAACCCGGAGAAGAGGAGACTCTGGGGAGACCTGATAGCAGCCTTCCAGTACCTGAAGGGGGCCTACAGGAAGGCCGGGGAGAGCCTGTTTACAAAGGCTGTCAATGACAGAACAAGGGGTAATGGCTTTAAACTGGAAAAAAGCAGATTTAGATTGGACATTAGGAATAAGTTCTTTACTACGAGGGTTGTGGAGCACTGGAACACGTTGCCCAGGGAGGTCGTTGAGGCCCCATCCCTGGAGATATTCAAGGGGAGGCTCGATGAGGCCCTGGGCAACCTGGTCTAGTTGGGGGTGTCCCTGCTGATTGCAGTGGGGTCGGACTAGATGACCTTGAAGGTCCCTTCCGACCCAGATGATTCTATGATTCTATGGTTCTATACTCTATCCTCACACCACCTTTCTGCTGCTGGCACCCCTTTCCAAATTACCTCTCTGGTTACAGAAGCTTCAACAGTTAAATTTTAATACCTGCGTTGACTGTGCTTTAAACTGTACTGTCCGCAGGTCAAGTGGTTTTTTAGCACATCTCACATCAAAGGAAGGACACTGTAACCAAGCCATAAAGTTTACTGTTCCCAGAGCTCCCAGACGGCTCTGGATCACGGAGCACAAGGAACAAACTGTCCATGGGAAGTTCTGCCCGTGAGCAGAGGCAGGGATGGGGCCATGCACGAGCCCTGCATGAGGTTGGACCCTGGGCAGAGCCCCGTGCCTCAGTTTCCCCCAATCCACCCTCCCTGCAGCGCTGGGAGAGGACAATCCACAGGAGGAACTTGTACTTCATGGCCTGTTGCTATAGGACCTTTCAGCAGTGCTCCTCAGAGCCATCTACCTGCAATGTGGAGGAAACTAAGAAAAATATGCTTGACTCCAGCTGACCAAGAAAAATTAAAGCAGAGAGAAACCAGTGGGTGGTTCAAAGGTTCACTGAATGGTTAGAGTTGGAAGGGACCTTAAAGACCATCTCATTCCAGCCTCCTGCCCTGGGCAGGGACACCTCCCACCAGACCACGTTGCTCAACGCCCCCTCCAACCTGGCCTTGAACCCCTCCAGGGATGGGGCAGCCACAGCTTCTCTGGGCAACCTGAGCCAGGGTCTCACCACCCTCAGAACAAAAAATTTCTTCCCAATATCTAATCTAAATCTCCACTCTTCCAGTTTGAAGCCCTCTTTAGCTTTCTCGTAGGCCCCCCTCAGATACTAGAAAAGCTGCTGTAAGGTCTCCCTGGTTGAGGGTGTTGAAGGGGATCAAAGGCTGGGGAAGGATGGAGTGTGCAGCAAAGCCAACACTGGGCAGCTCTCCTCCAGTGTCTGCACAGCCCAACTGGGAGGACATCTCCCATCTCCAGTCTCCCAGATGATCCATAAACCCTTCCTGAGAAACACCCATCTCACCCACTTCCCCGTGCCCACCCGATCACCTCCCTGGATGGGGCAGCCTAGCTTGACCCACATCATGGGGTCAGGAACCCACATCTGCCCCATCCCACACCTCCACCACTGCTCACCGCCCCCGGAATTAATGCACCACGTTTTATTTGCAGTTGAATCCAGCTCTGGCACTGCCCTAAGATTTATGCTCCACGCAAGCCTTATTGACAGACAGTGAGGTTGGGAGGTTAGAGAAGCAATATTTCCAGAATTTGCATAAAACAAGGGCATTTCATAATTTAGCTGATGCAGATTTGGATAAGATGAAATTGTTGGCCATTTTATAATTAGATGGCTAATCATAAAATAACCTTTGCGAGTCATCAAAAACCATTATTATACAAATGAATTCCTGCTCGGCACTAAACTTACTTTACCCTCGTCCTTGAGGATCAGAGACGGTGAAAGAAGACCTTTTTGGTAGAATTCATTCGGCAGCCATCCCCACGTTGTTACTATGTTTTATGGATCACAAATGCTTAATCAATAATGCAGCGCTTTCGGGAATGATGTTCTTTCTCACGTCTTTCTGTGGCTGGAATTGTTTGGCTGGCTGCTCACAAATCTTTTGGCGTGGATTCATTGTTTTGGAGATACCCTTTCTCTGCTTCTCAGGGCAGATTCATCAGCTGAGCTAGAAGGAGGGGGAAAGTTTATTGGGGTAAAAAAAGAGACGTTCTGGCAAGCAGCTAGAATCATTGCTCTGGGTTCGCTGGCCGACTTGTCAGGTTAATGAATGGTCCTAGGAAGCTATTAAGTATGCAGCGGCTGGAAGATCCCTCCTTCAGCAAATAAACCCAAAGCACCTCTTCCCACATGCTGGGGTTGCTTCTCTCAGAAAGCTGGGCTTGGAAAGGTGATTCCTGCATCTGTCCAGGACCCCCATGCATCCCTCGCTCCCTGCCCGGCCCACCAGCAATGCTGCTTCTCCCGCAGCAGACATCCCTGCCCACCCCAGGACAGCCCTGCACCAGCACCTGGATGCAGAGATGGAATTTTCCACAAATTCAAGTTTTCCTCCACTCAGTTTTTCCTCCACTCCATTTTCTTTCTCATTACAGAGGGGCAGACCTGTTGCCCCATGGTTAGAGCTGAAGAGTCGGGGTCCAGGCTCCCCAGCACAGACCCACGCACACCACATCTCCCCTCATATCGTACCATTTCTTTGCCTCACAGGGTTGTTGTGAGAACAATGCCATTAAGCAGCTCACAAATAAAACCCTGCATCAACACTGGGGACTTAGCTCAGCTCCAGGCCAGCCCTGACCCAAAACTCACACTGAGCTTCAGCAGCATCCAGACATTGGGCTCCTGCTCCATCTTCCTACAACTCAGGTTTTGCTGCAGGACCAAATCTTGGGGGAAGGAGACACTTTGACCAGGCACAACTGCTTGGACGGGGAAGAAAACAGCAGGCAGTGCTTGGACTTTTATACAACTGGAGGCAAAGTAACAGCCATGGTCTGCAGGACAGCCTCTGCCCAGCAAAGGTGGTAAGAAACTTCCTTGGGACTAGTCTCTGGAAAATAGATAGCCACCTAACTCCTGCCCTCTCTGTTTAATTTTCCATGCTCATTATAAGAGGAATTATCTACTATAGTTCACCCTTAATTTGTGTGCCAACTTGTTTAACAGGTGTGCTGACCATGTTTGACTTTGCCACCTGAGTAAATGTTGAATCTGCTCAGACCTCGTGGATGCGCAAGAACGAGAGAAGAGTGAATTGGATCTGGCTCGTTACACAAACCATCTAAGCCTACATTTTTCCACCAATGATCTCAAAGCACTTTGGTAAACAGTGATTAAACCAAGCACCCCACCCCTCCAGCATGCAGGTGAGGGCGAGGAAATAGCTGGCTTACCATGGGTGCTGCAGGAGAAGAGTGACTGAGGAGCACGAGAGGCTGGAGCTCGCTGGCCACCCATAGCTCATGCCTTGGTCACTGCTCCCCAGAGTGGCTGGGTCAGCCCATCCCTCCCCAGACATCACAACCAGCACCTTTAGACACAATTTCAGGATGAACTGAACCAAGACCTTATCCCCAGCTCTATCTGTAGACTCTGGGATGAACCCAGGCAGGAGCAGGACCTTCCTTCATGGTGCCACAGGGACCACCAGCGCCGCAGGTCGGGGAGCCAGAAGCAGTGGGGCAGGCCTGAGGGTTTCCATTTCCAGTAGCTGTAGGAGCATTAACTCTCTCTCATCAACTATGCAAACAGTGCATTTCAAGGTCCATTGCACAAGCACCTTCTCGCTGCAGCATACTTATATTTTAATTAGCAGCTTATGCACTGATTACCCTATTGGTATCCGGCGGGCTATGCAATGTGGCTGGCTGGCTCCCAGCAGGCAGGTAGGCAGCCAGCAGGCAGGCTGCCCGCGCTCGCTGCCTGGCAGGGTGCTAACGGCACCCCTCGCCACGCACCCACGCTCATCGCTCTGGGGTCTTCTTCCTCGAGGGTCTCCTTCCTACGGGACAGGCAGATGGTCTCTGCTGGGGATGGAGCTGTCTCCGAGGGGCTGAGCCGGCCGAGCTCCTGCCTGAAGGATCTTCCCTGGCCTCCTGAGGCTTTCAGAGGAAAAGAGAGAAGCAGCAGGAACGGATATGGGAAAGGAGGAGGTGATGACCATGATGGGAGATGAAGGGGGTGGGACAGGTTTAGTCACCACGGCAAAGGTTTCGTGGTACAGCTACGCAGGGGGAGGCAGGGTCTCGCCATCTCTGCATTATGCCAAGCAGCTTGAAGTGCAGCAACGTGCAGGGACTTCTTGTCCTCCACCTGCAGCCCATCCAGGGAGAGGTGGCTTGCGTTAGCCACGTCAGCCCAGGCGGCAGGATGAGAGCAATTATCCGTGTCCAGGGTAGGCTGGCAAAACTTTGCAGTGCTGCAAAACGATCGGCTAAGTCAGGCTGGAGGTGTCTCATCCAACCTTCTGCTCACCACGGCGTTAGCGCTGGCGTCAGACCAGGCCAGGCTGGTATAAGCATCAAACACGTCAGGAAGGCGCTGTGCCAGCAACAAGGTGCTCTGCCCTTACACAAACACCATCTGCAGAGCCCAGCACCCACAGCAAGCATCTCGCCGTGTACTACAAGACAGGAGGAAGACGTACACCCTGGTTCAGCAATTAGATGCAGAGTCCCAGCCAACTCATCCAGACGATTCATCTCTCCAAATCACTTCGAGAAAGAACAGCACGTTTAAAGCCAGTTCTGCTCCGTCACTTTCCTACAAGGAGGCCACCTGAGACCGAAGGGCTCTCCAGGCATGACTCTGCAGGCAAAGCTGGCCCTTCTCTCAGCCTTCAACATGGCAGAGAGCCCAGTCATCTCTTGTGTGGTTGCTACAGGGATGGGACCCTTGGCTGAGAAGCAAACTGAGAGGTGCCACCTCCAGAGACTTCTCCACTGTTTGGAGCTATATGGTCTTACCCTAAGTCCGTAGGCAACAGAAGACTTGAGGACCTTCCCTTCCTTCAACCCCGAAGAGGGGTCACTGCAAACCTGACAGGAGCCAGAGCTCAAGATGGGCCAGTGCCCACAAGAGTGTCACAGCCACCCTTGTGAACATCATGGGTTTCCTGAATTACAGCTCATGTGTGGGGTTCCACTGGTCTCTGAGCCTCAGCAACCCTCTGCTGGGACATGAGATATCATCACCACCTCAGCTGCCAATTTGACCCTGCAACACATCAAGGAGGCAACTCATAAAACAATGTGAAGTTTAGGGGGCTGGGCCATCTCACCCAAAAAAACATCATTTACCTGATAAAGCAAAAGTCTTTGTTTTGTCCTAAATAAGAGGGATTAAATAAATTGGGGCAGGTGAGAGAGAAAAGGATTAAGTCCATAACCTCCATATGCAAGAAACTAATATATTTTTTTAAAACTTCGAGATGTGGGTCATACATCTGTTACTGCAACCTGTCTGCCTACATCTGCAATACCGAGCTCAGACGTGCTTGTCATCCTCTCCTAAACCTGGCGTTAATCCTAAAAGCCTAAAAACTGTTGACCCATCATTATTAATTAGCTTGCTGGTACCAAAATACACAAGAAAGATGATCACCTTATTAATTTCTGTGCAACCTGCTGTGATGCCATCTTGGGCAGGGGGAGCTGGACAGAATGACTGCTGAAGGGTTTCCCTCCCCTGCCCCGGGAACCAGATGCCCACCCAGTGCAGAATTCCAGCTTGGCTGCAGTCTCATCCACAGCGCAGGACAGCGTGTCACCATAGCAAGTGTGTAATAAACATAATTATAGAAGAAACTTATGATTATTCAGAAGCCTGTGTGGGCAGAAGCAAGCACTCAGTGATGTAAAAGCATTTCAGTAACTGCAGTAGCGCTTCCAAAATCTCCTAATTCCATCTTTTAGCAGAAGAACAGTGGGAGACATCAGTGAAGGATCTGACAGACCTTCCTCTTTAACCTCAATACTGCCACCCAAAGCTCAGGCTAAGCAGGGTTTACTCACACCTCCTGCTACGGATGGCTGTCCGAGCATCACACAGGCGGTGGCACTCAGCTGTTTACTCCAAGGTTTGCTTCCAGAAACTGTATTGCTTTTTTCCAAGAAAAAGATGCACTAATCCGCTTTCCTTCTCCCACCACCCAGCGGAGAAGCCTCACTGGAGAGCAGGGCAACCAGACCCACCGGCAGCAGGCAGATGCCCCAGTAAAGCTCATCTGGGAGGGTCTGTCTCCTGCCCGCGAGGACACCAGACTCTGTCACACAGGCCAGCCTTGGCTGGGAGCCCCCCCTGGGCACGCTGGACCACGTTTTGGCCCCTGGTCTGAGGCTGCCTATGAGCCCCGTCAGGCTGATGGGGCGTTTGATTCACATTATTTACGGCACAGGTGACGCGAAGCGTCGCCAGACATAGACTCTGTGACACCGAGAGCTGACGTGCAGTGCCTGGGGCATGTTTCCTAACAGAGCTATTATGGATTTAAATGATAGCATTTTCCAAGCACTTGCACCACGATGCTTTCAAAAGCCCCACGTGCTAAGCCTTAGCTGAATAGCGGAATGATCTCTTGCAGAGATGAGGACACAGAGAGGAGGAATTTACTTGATTCCTTATCAGAAACACCCAAAATAGCTTTTTTTTTTTTTTTTTCCAGGAGGACTTATCCTCAGAAACAGCGGCTCTGCCTTCCTCTTCGCCTGTCTCTTCTGGCTGATGCTGGAGCTCTTTGTTCCTACTGAGTTATTCCGCTGTGTTCTCACCAGCTTCCAACCCCCATCTGGCTCCTGGTCATCTCCACCTCCCAAAGCCATCCTGATGTCCTGGCATCACCCTTGTCCCAGGGGTAGGAGGGGAAAGCAGCCAGCCCAGAGCCAGGTGGGCACGGGTAAAACCCCCAACTAGAATTTTAAACAAGACAGAGAGATTGGGAAAGTTTTGGATTTCGTTATGGCTCATTCCTGATAATAGAGGAAACTTAGCAAGTCTCCAGCCAGCTCAGAATCCTCCAGAAGACCCTTGACAGACACAGCATGGCTTTCTATCAAGCAGAAAAAGGCTTCACCTCCCTCATTTTACCTTAAAAGACACCTCTCGAGGTCACTTACTTATCCAGAAAAAGCAACAGAAGGTATAACGCCAACATTTTATGCTTAAAAGCCTTTTCTAACATAAATACCACATGCGAATCCCCTGCCTGACACAAACCCAGGGCGAATGGCTTGGGGAGCAGCCGGAGAGCATCTCCTGGGCCACTGACGTTTGCAGCCCAGCATCTCAAGGCAAATCAAAACCAGCACATGGGCAGTCACTTAGCTTGCTGCCCTGGCACAAGCCATCCTCCCCGGGGCCACAGCCTCTGCTCGGGCACAACAAGAGCCAGCACGACACCGGATCAGGCCTTTCTCCTTGGGATTTCACAGTCCTCCCTTCTATCTCCTGTGGGTGGGGAGGAGGAGGAGAGGGAAGAAATAGGATCTCACTGCCTTCTCCTGTGCATCACACAAAATAAACCCAAGATGGATTGGTGACCTACTTCATCCGAGAGGCAGTAAATAATACGTAGCGCAACAGATTGCCTTTCAGACGCACCAGCCACGTGTAACAGATAAATCTACCTGGGCAAAGGAAGCTTTCCCACAGCCAGAGCACTGCCCTAGTCTCAGAAAACCCAGAGGAATGGGCTGATGAGAGGTAGATGCCAGAGACACACAAAGCTGGAGATGCTCAGCAGGTCTGGGGTTGGTGGACAGGAGCGGGAGAAGGCGAAGGTGGGCTGGATGGAGGTATCTGCCACGCAGGGATGGAACCAGCTCACGGGGAAGCTCAGCTGAGCCGAGGTGCTGGTGTCCAGACTGCTGTGCTCGTGCATAATTGGCTGACTTTTAAATAATTTCCAGTCAACACAAAACAGCTTTTGGTAGAGGATGTAGGGTAGCAACGTGTCACAGAGCTTGCACCGTCTGGGTAACGCATGGGAAGGTGCCAACACAAAGTTGCTCTTGGGTTCAAGGAGCCACCAGAAAGGCTCTGTGTGATGGACTCACAAGGGTTTGGGAAAGACAAACTTAAAGAGACTTCCTTAGCGACTCCTTTCCTGACACGTCAGCAACATTCCCATGGCCAAGAGCCAGTGACCAAGCTGGATAGCCAAGACACAGAGGGGCTCAAGAGTCATCCACAGGTATGAAGCCTCCTCCAGGGAGCTCACCCTGCTGCTGCCAACCAAAAAGGGGCCCGTTCACACCGGGCAGCAGCAATCATCGCAGTCCTTCATTTTATATCCGCTTCCAAAGCACCAGAAGGTTGTGCTTGAAGGCAGCCCGGGATTAGGGCTCTTTCTCCCTCCTCCTCAACACCTCACCTTCCCTGGGAGCTGGAGGTTTCTGCTGGCACCACCTTTCACGCACGTCAGCTTTGAAACAACCCCTGGCAGAGCTCCCCTGGCCCGTTAACACCAGGGGGACACAGCAGAAACGTGTTTCACAAGGAGCTGGCAGATTTTCCAACCTGCTGTATTCTCCTGCCCTCAGGCTGCGCTACCGTTTACCCACTTGTGAGAGGGAAATGGCAGCTCCTTCCCATGCGGAGCGACCAGCGCGGTGGGAAGAGCTCTCGGTTTCACGGACAAGTGTTTATAAGATGTTCGTGCTGAAGCCTGTGCTTCACCTACCTGGTTTTATTTTTAATCCTCATTTCATAGAGCTCAGACAATTCTTTCAAGGTTCCCGTGAATGATCTTTATCCCTTTTGCAGCTCATTCCAATTCTGCAAATAAAATCCCTGGGTGGCCCTGGAAGAAGAGAAAAAGGATGACATTTGAAATGAAATGAGAAACTGAAAACAGAACATATTTTTAAAGAAAATTCACAACTCTAGCTCCAGCAAGCCATAAACAAGCGTGTTTGGCATCTGTAGATCCCCAAACCCTTTGTAGGGAGAGGTTTAAAAAATTAGATGACTGGAGTTATCTGCATTTCATAGGCAAAGGGACTGAAGCAATAAGGAAGGAAAGGGCTGAATTGCATATACATATCTAGTGTATCTCACAGGGCAGGGGAATAACCCTGAGGTCAACTTGAGCACATAAATTATGACATGAGCATCAGACCATACAGAATTGTCCAAAAGCAGAGATCCTGAGCTGCCTTGCCCTAAGAAGTAACTAAGCCCCATTTTTAACTCTCTTCCCCAGGTGGGCAGGGACGGCTTCCACAGCTGGCTTTGGAGCATTTCTTCTCTTCTGCACAGAATCACAGAATCTTAATGGTTGGAAAGGACCTCTGAGATCACATTGTCCAACCATACACACACAAAAGACCCCCACAATCTCAGCCACTAGAGCATGCCCTGAAGTGCCACATCTACACATTTCTGAAATACCTCCAGGGATGGTGACTCCACCACCTCCCTGGGCAGGCTGTTCCAGTGCCTGACCGCTCTCTCAGTAAAGTAATTCTTCCCAATATCTAATCTAAACCTCCCCTGCCGCAGCTTCAGACCGTTTCCTCTGGGGCTTCTTGTTCCACTCGCTCCTGTAGCAGGAAAGGCCATTTCACCAGACTGTCCATCCACCTGCCTTCATCCTCATCACACTCTCTCAGCTCTTCATCAGCATCTGTCCTCCCCAGGTCTCTAAGAGCTTTGTGGGTCAAGCAGTCTCTCTCTGCCCAATGCTCCAGGCTGCGGCAGAGTGGCTGGAGCTGCCCCGCAGAAAAGGGCCTGGGGGTGTTAGTCAACAGCTGGCTGAATATGAGCCAGCAGTGTGCCCGGGTGGCCAAGGAGACCAACAGCATCCTGGCCTGTATCAGCCATAGTGTGGCCAGCAGGACTAGGGCAGTGATGGTCCCCCTGTGCACCAGTGAGGCCCCACCTCAAATTGTGAGGTTTTGGGCCCCTCACAACAAGAATGACACTGAAGGGCTGGAGTGTGTCCAGAGAAGGGCAACAGAGCAGTGAGGGGTCTGGAGAATTAGTCTTGAGATGAGAGGCTGAGGGGGCTGGGGGTGTTCAACTTGGAGAAAAGGAGGCTGAGGGCAGACCTTCTCACTCTCTACAACTCCCTGAAAAGAGGGTGTAGCCGGGGGGGTCGGTCTCTTCTCCCGAGGAACAGGTGATAGGACAAGATGAAACAGCCTCAAGTTGTGCCAGGGGAGGTTTAGGATGGATATTAGGAAAAATTTCTGCACTGAAAAGGTTATCAAGCGTTGGAACAGGCTGCCCAGAGAAGCGGTGGAGTCACCATCCCTGAAGATATTTAAAAGCCAGGCAGACGTGGTGCTGAGGGACATGGGTTAGTGGTGGTTTTGGCAGCGTTGGGCTGATGGTTGGACTCTACGATTTGAAAGGTCCCTTCCAACCTATTCCATGATTCTAAGTTGTCAAGCCCATCTGGTTTCAAGGGAAGGATGGTACTCGCTGTTGATGTCCAAGACTGACATTTGCATCACTCCCCTCTTCGATATAAAGCCCGGGGGTATTTCCCTCCCCGGGCGATGGGGTGGCCAGTCCCACACTCCTGCCTGTCCCAGGCTCCAGAGAGAGAAGTGGCTGCGGGGACCTGGTGGCCCCGGTCCCATCCCGGCTCTGCGGCGTGGCAACACTCCCCCTTAGCGGCAGGAGCCGAGAATAAGCCTTCAGACCAGAGATAAACTCTAATAAGGGACAAAATGATCTGCTGGCTCAACGTAGGTCCAGCGCGTAAATCCGGGTATTAATCCAGCTGCATTTCCACAGCGCGGTACCTCTCACCACCTTCTAAAAAAAAAGATACCTGACAGCAAGAAGGGGTGGAAAAAAAGATTTCCTTCCTTCCAAAGGCAGGATGCTGCGTGTGCGCCCCTGAAGGCAGAGCAGGGTTGGGTTTGGAGCAAGGATTCAAGCCGCAGCCCAGCAGCCCCAGTTTTGGGGGTAAAGGCAGGATTTTCTCACCTTCCCTCTGCCACGGCAGCCCAGGATCGCCAGCTGGGAGGGAGCGGTGGGGCAGGATAGGGCCCCGTGCCAGGGAGGGCTCCAGAGAGCCGTGGCTGCAGGTATTATTAGGCAGAAATTAATCTGTAAAGAAAACTTAGCAACAGTTAGAGAAAATATCGATTTTGTGTTTGTCTGCATCGGCAGGGCCTGAGAAATGGCAGATTTAGACATTAACTGGGGCTGTTTTGGCTTAGTTCAAACCTCGATTTACACTGACCCTGGGAATAGACGAGTACATCAGCAGAATTGAATCTAAAATTGTTGCTTCCCCCTCCCCCCCGCTCCCCCCTTCCCCTTATCTAGTCCTTTTGGGCAGATCTGACACGAATTTTGGCACCCATTACCTGCTGCACAATTCCAGATAACAGGCTTTTATTTTTACAGGGCTGCAGATTCTAATTTGATAGCGGGGTTTTCAGACCAGCAGTCTCCCCGGAAGGAGGGAGGGAGGCAACTTGGCAGCAGCATCCCCAGCCGCTCGCGCCAGCGCTGCTGCTGTGACAGCTTTGCAAGCGCAGGGTGGTAAAAACACGGCTTCACGCACCAGTTTTCGCATCCCAGCTGCGGCTGCCCTAGGGAGGTGGGGAGCAGCGGGCAGGGGGGCAGCTTTGCTCACCCTCACGGGGGTGGTGAACATCAGCGCGACGCGCTGGAGCATCTTCCCGTCCAAAGCCCTGGGGTCTTTGCCCGAAGCACAGCCCGGCGCTGGGGTCTCCCTCACGGGATGGACCCGGGTGCTTTCAGCAGCTCAGTGCTCCTGGAGAAACTCAGGACTGGACAGAGTGTATCTGCACCAAAGAAAAAAAAAAAGAAGGGGGGAAAAAAAAATGAACACCTTTGGAGGCATCATTACAACAGTGATGCGAGGCATCCCTCCCCCTGGGCTGGGTACTTCACTCGAAGCCAAAGCTTTGGGTGAGATTATGCCTATAAATACTTAAAGGGTGGGTGTCAAGAGGACGCGACCTGTTTTTTTTCACTGGTGCCCAGTGACAGGAGAAGAGGGAACGGGCACAAACTTCAACATAAGAAGTTCCACCTAAACATGAGGAGGACCTTCTTTCCTGTGAGGGTGCCAGAGCCCTGGAAGAGGCTGCCCAGGGAGGTGGTGGAGTCTCCTTCTCTGGAAACATTCAAAACCCACCTGGACATGTTCCTGTGCAACCTGCTCTGGGTGGACCTGCTTTGGCAGGGGGTTGGACTGGATGATCTCCGGAGGTACCTTCTAACCCCCATGTGACTCTGTGATTTCCAAACCAAAAAAAAAAATCCCTAGGGCACTCAAGGATCCAATTTTTATTTATTTTCCTACCACATCTGTCTAATATTTTGAAAAAAAAAACAACAACAAACAAACAAAAGCCACAAAAAACCCAAACAAAAAACCTTAATGCGTTTACAAATAAAACCCCTATAAAGTACTTCATTTGCCTTTCATGAGCTATGAGGTCACCGGGTCACACATGATCCAGGTGATGATTTCGACCGCCAGCAGCTACACACGTACAAGCCGGACACTGCCCGTGGCAAGGGGAGGTGAACCGGCACTTGCCCCCGACATAGTTCTGCTGAGCCTTTACACAAGGTTGTTTAACTCCCTGAAATTTCTCTTTTCTAATGTTTTCCAAATGGAGACATTCATTTCCCAATCTGAACCCTTCGGTTTCCACAGAGAAATATTTTCCCTGACCTTGTGCCCATGTTTTAATCTCTTACTATTCTGTGCTGGCAGAGAAGAAGAATTGCAGTTTCCTCGCTCCAGAAACAGGGCAGGGGGTAGAATTTTAAGTTTCCACAGCTCAATTAGTTCCCTGTCCATCTGTAGCTAGCTTTCAACACCAGTGGTCTCCATCTCCTGAAAAATCCAGGAGCTGCTCAGCTAATCCTCAGCATGTATCAACCGGGCTAAAATTGTTCTTTTAATTTCCTAAACCTTTAAACCCACAGGTTAGAGTGTCCAAAAAAAGCACATGGGAAATTTTACAAGGTTACTGCTTAGCAACTGCTCAATAAATACCATAAGCAAAGGGGGAGAGGAGGCACTTCGGTGCTTTGAGTAATCCCCAGGGTCAAAGCACTTTTTGGAGAAGCAGAATCCCCGGCCCACCCACCCCGACCTCAGCATCCCCTTGTCCCCATCACAGGGTCTAAAGCGGGGCGTACCGCAGCCTCCCTTCCTGCACTGAGCTGCGATAAAGCTGGTGAAACACCCTTGAGGTGTAACCAACTCAAATTTAGCCGCCAATGAGAAATTAATCTTTTTTTTTTTTTGCCCTCAACGCAGCACACCTGCAGCCCCAGAGGATACAGCCGGGGTAAAGCCCAGCGTCCCACGCAGGAAGGCAGGAGAGCAGGGATGGAGCAGCACATCCTTACGTCCTCTGCAGAGCAGAGATGGCTCCCAAACAGGAGCGTTTGGAAATGTTGGGGGCCGAGACATTATCGGTGAAACCAAAAGCCCTGCCCATGCTCGGGATCACACCAGTGCTCCGTGAGGACAACCCCAGGGGATGGTCTCCGTGCACACCAGAGCCCTCCCATGCTCGGGGGAAGCATCAGGGAGCAGCAGGTTATGCTCAGACTCAACCCCCCCTGTCACTGCTGAGCAATTCATCGTCATTTCATGCTCTACAGTTTACTTTGCTCTATGCCATCCCGTTAGGGCCTGAGTGCTGTGAGTTACAAAGGTCCACGGGGCAAATTGGGGTTGTGGTGGTCACTGCACCCGGTTTGGGTTGGAAGGGACCTTTAAAAGTCACCTAGTCCAACCCCCCCTGCAACGAGCAAGGACATCAACTGCATCAGGTTGCTCAGAGCCCCATGCAACCAACCTGGGTTTGGGCTTATGTTTCCTTTAGTTACAGGAAATACCCCCAAAATAGGAAAAACCACTTGATTCACCATTTGCATCTCTCCGGGTTCCCTGCAGGGAGGGCTCTCCCCACGGTTCCAAATCTTCCCCCGTGAGCAGCCTGCTGTTTGCACAGCGCTTTAGCAGAATTACCTGTGAAAACAAGATAAAAAGGCTGTGAAATCCCTCCAACCAGCAGGAACAAGCCCAGCAGCCCAGAGCCCTTTGAGGGAGAGGTAGGGGCTCCCGGGCTGGGGAGCCGTGCAGGCTCAGCACCACTCTGCCCCGCCACCGCCCGCTCCATCCTGAAGGAAGCCTGCCAGTAAAAAACCCTGGGTGCCCTCTCTTTCTTTCCCCTAACCCCGATATTTTTGCACTCCACAGCTTTTCCCGGGGTTTGTCCCAGTTGGAAGTGACATCTCACTTGCAGTCTGGGCACTGCCATCACCCAGGAGCTCCAGCTCTGCTATTCCCTTCTTGTCCCTGCTAAAAATCAATCCTTTTTCCATGTCTGGGTTCAAACATGGGGTCGTCTGCTCAGTTGAGGAATGCCAAATACCAAAAGCAAATACAAAGTTTAAAATAAAGCAGGCTGGGCCATGGGAGGAGATTCCTCTCCCACACGGAAGCGGTTCTTGGAAGTCTTCCATCCCAGCCTTTCGTTTAAAGCTAAATTAAACCTCCAGGATTCTTTTTGTGAATGAAGACTGTGCATCCCGAGAGCCTCTGTGTTACTGCAGAGGCTTCAAAGGGACAACGGTCAGGCCACAGCTGGGGACACAGAGCCCCGGACTGAGAGGGGTCTCCAGCAAAACCCCCTCTCAGGGTCTCCAGCTCCAGCCCAGGGACTCCACAGCCACCAGGAAGTTCAGCCTCTATGAGGTTTTTACTGGAAATAAAGCAGAGAAGCCAAATTAAGAGAAAAAAAAAAACAAAGCAAGCATGGTGTGGCTATTCGGTGGATGAGGAATTAGTCACATCTGGAGGGTAGTGGTCAACTTCAGTGTCTAGATGGAGATCAGTGACAAGTGGTGTCCCTCAGGGGTCCATACTGGGACCAGCACTGTTCAATATCTTCATCAATGACATGGACAGTGGGATCAAGTGCACCCTCAGCAAGTTTACAGATGACACCAAGCTGAGTGGGGCAGCTGAATCGCCTGAGGGACAGGATGCCATCCAGTGGGACACGGACAGGCTCAAGAAGCAGGCCCATGCGAACCTCATGAGGCTCAACAAGGCCAAGTGCAGGGTCCTGCACCTAGGTCAGGGCAACCCCTGAAACCAATACAGTCTGGGGATGAAAGGATGGAGAGAAGCCCTGCGGAGAAGGACTTGGGGTCAGTGGATGAGAAACTCAACTAGCCCCCACAGCCCAGAAAGCCCCCCGCATCCTGGGCTACATCCCCAGTAGCGTGGCCAGCAGGGTGAGGGGGGGGATTCTGCCCCTCTGCTCCGCTCTGGAGAGACCCCCCTGCAGTGCTGTCTCCAGCTCTGGGGCCACCAACATCAGAAGGACATGGAGCTGTTCGAGCGGGGCCAGAGGAGGCCACAGAGATGCTGGGAGGGCTGGAGCCCCTCTGCTGGGAGGACAGGCTGAGGGACTTGGGGGGGTTCAGCCTGGAGAAGGCTCTAGGGAGACCTCAGGGACTGGAAGGAGCTCTAAAGGGGCTCCAGGAAAGCTGCGGAGGGACTCTTGATCAGGGAGGGGAGCCATAGAACGAGGGGGAACAATTTTAAGCTGAGAGAGGAGAGATTCAGACTAGATACAAGAACTGACACTGGCCCAGATTGCCCAGAATGGTGGTCAATGCCCCCATCCCTAGAGGGGTTCAAGGGCGGGTTGGACGGGCCTCTGAGCAACCTGGTCTAGTTGAAGATGTCCCAGACCATGTAGGGACTGGACTTTAAAGGTCCCTTCCGACCCAAACCATTCTGCAATTCTAACTGGGACCTTTTTTCCCCCCACCTGCAGAGCAGCGCCTACTCCCAAACCCAGGACAGCCAAGCTGGGCTGGTAACATCCCCATCAGAAGGAGCTCAGTTTTCCAATTAAAAGCTAATTGTCTTCTTACTCATTAACCATGCCAGGTCTTAGCAATTTTCCTTGGTATTTCTCTGCCCCTCAATCTTTCTTAATAAGCATGCTGCAACGCAGGACACCCGGCGCTATCTGGATTTACAGCATGGGAGCAGCAGTTAATACTCCTTTTTTTTTTAATCCCTTAATTTAGGGGCAGCTCCCAAACATCCGTGCCGGGCTCATACACCGATTTATCCTCCATCGGACACTGCCTGCTCAGGACTCCCAGCCCACGTCGGCTCCGGGAAGGAAAAGCAAATCTAGGCTTGGTTTTATAAAGTGACCTAGTGCCACTAAAACCTGAGCGGAGCGGGACGGGTTTATGATGATTTCTCTTAAAATAACAACAGAATTGCAGTAGCTGAAGCCAGGCTTTCAGACAAGCGGTCCCAGCCGTCTTTCCAAAACAAACACTGCAGCGCTGAGAAACAGAAATAAAAATGACTTCATGGATTTACTTTGGCCCAAAGCTTGTAGAAATGAAAAATGAGCTGGGTTTCCAAAACTCCCTTATTTCCCAGGATCCAAGGTTTTATTAACAAGTTTGTCAGTAAGGATATATATATATATTTTTTTTTTTTTTTACTCTGTTTCCAATGTAAGTCACAACCTAAAAACCTTTCTACAGCCCTGCTGGTTTCCCACCCTGCAAAGAGACAGCAGACAGTGACCCCGTGGAGAGGCCCAGGGCTGAACAGACCCTCTCCTTTGCACCCAGCTGGACGCAGAGCTGCCACGATGGCTTTGGTGGCTTACAAAGGATGGCACATCACGGCACAGCCCCAACCGAAGACCTGTTCACCTGCTGGTCTAACCAGTGAGCTGCTCTTCAGGTTTTCCAGCACCTTTCCAACTGTAAAATCTAATATAGTACTATATATAAAAGCTAATATACTGCTACATCACCACATTTCATCCTTGGCCATGTCAAAACAGGACACTGTAGTACTGTTATTGGCACTGAAACAGCTACAGGGCTGCAACTTCAGCCTCCAAAGCAAGGACAGAAGAGGCTCTGCTACATCACTCACTCCTGGTGCGGTTCTCCAGCCCGCAGCTCTCTGCTCTGCATCCACTCCTGCAGCTTTGCGGAGATCCCAGTCGCACAAAGCTCAAGCACCTTCCCATGAAGGAGCCAAAAACATTTCTAAACAGCCAATGAAACTACTAAAGGTTGGGGGAAACCATCTCTTTTCCCCCCCCCACACTGAGAACCTAAAAAGAATTCAGCAATTTGCCAGGAAAGAAAAGATGCCACCTGAAAACCAGTTCTTCGCTTCATCTTGCCACCCCAGCACAGCACTGCCTCCCCTCGAGCGTGGTGAGGCCCCGGGCAGAGTCAGAGTCAGAGCACCAGGGTGATGTTAGCACCATCGTTTATTTGGAGAGGGAGCACAGCCCTGGGGAGAGGCGCCCCCGCTGCTGCTCCCCCCCCACAGCACGGCAGTACAAACAGCCCCGCAGGGAGCAAAGGGCCAGCTCTGAACAGGGGTCACCCCAAAACACGTCTCCCACGAGTCCGTAACACCCTCCCTCCTCCGTGAGCGACGGGGGACCGCTCCATCCCCGAGGAAAGCCAGAAGGGGAGACACAAGACATGCAGGAACCTTCCCAAAAGCCGTTCCTGAGGTACCAGAGAAGCCAGCACGAAATCCGGGCAGGCGGTGAGGCCGGTCTCCATCGCCTCCTGCACACGCTGCTCCGAGGCGGGACACAGCTGCTTTTGCAGAACCCAGGTCTTTGCAGAGAGAGCTCTTGCCGTTAGCTCTCCATCCATCCCTCCCTCATTTGCCTCTCCGTAATCATCCCAAAACTTGCATTCCACACATTAGCCAGCGCTTAGCCCAATTTATTACAATATAGATCTAACTGGGAACGGAAGGAAAAAATCCACCCCCACACAGAGGATATTTTTTTCCTGTGGCTCCCCCTCCCCTTATAAAAAAAATTTAAAAAAATAAAATAAAAAAAGCAGAACAATCCTTCATGATAAGATTAAGGTCCTTGATGTGTGACTCTGTTTCAACATGCCCAAAAACTGCCGAGCTTTCTCCTGCATGAAGAGTTGGTCTCGGGTTCCACCACAGGCCACTGCTTTCCAAGCCCTGGTCATCTACAGAGGGAAAAGAAAGCACAGGTACAATACAGTTAGGGAGAGGACAAACAAAGTATTAACACCGTTTTAAAAGGCTGCAAAAATAAATAAAAATAACAACTATCTTCTACCCAAGGGAAAGAAAACTTGGGATTTAGGAGCACCCATGTTGCAATCAGGAGGAACTTGCTCAGGACGGTTGAGATGGTTGTTTCTAGCAAAGGGGGGTTACATTCAGCAGTTTCTCAGGTCACTCAGCAATTTCAGGACAA
Source organism: Arenaria interpres (assembly GCA_013399435.1). NCBI lineage: Eukaryota > Metazoa > Chordata > Aves > Charadriiformes > Scolopacidae > Arenaria > Arenaria interpres. Next base: position 1,562,382 of record VXAK01017584.1, read on the forward strand.
CCCAGGTGCCCTTTTAAGAGCTTTCTCCTACTTGGCTTGAGACAAAAACCCCAAAGCACAAACCCAGTAAAGCTTCTTGTGCTAGAGATTCCAGAGGGATGGAAGGAATTCCAGAAGAGTTTTGGAGTTTATTCCCAACCACTTCAATTCCTACATGAGCTGCTCAACCTCAGGTCTAGACTGGTCAAAGACCATCCTTAACAGCAATTTGGTGTCTGTAGCTTCAGCAGGGCCCTGCAGCACACAGGGAGAGCTGGAAATCAGGTGAGCTTCAGTCACTGTGTGCAAAAAGGGCTCCCACGGGGTGCCTTGAACCTCTAGGAAAACCCCTGCAAATCCTCTGATAAATGCAGCCAAGAGACACGCAGTGCCCTGGACTGGAAATACCCATTTAACGTGCACTGCAAACAACCAGAGCTTGAGCTCCAGCGTTTGCTTGCAGTAACATGCAGCCACTACATGGCTCTGGGACTGATTTAGATTCAGCCCACAGGTAGGTGAGCTTCCTTAATAAATACCTGCCACTGCCAGCAACACCAGTCCGGCACAATAAATCCTGAGAGCCGAGCAACGCCGCAGACAGCTCTGCTGTCTTTGGGCAATGGGATTTCACCGCACACCTGTCACCATGCAAGCTGCCTTACCGTCACCTTCAAGTCATTCCCAAAGCTTTATTTATACGGATCTATTAGCTCTCAGAACAATTCGACCCTGCCTAGGACAGGAGGAGAAATGGAAGTGTTTAAGTAGGGTTTATTTTGAGGAGGAGAAGGAATTACTCTGGCTGAGGAGTGTTTATTTGTCAGGAGAAAGAGCTTTCACAACAGACAGCTCTAATCCAGGGATGGCTGCAACGCTCCTTGCTGCAGTGTTTAGTGAAAGCTGAGCCAAGGCTGCTCAGCGAAGACAAAAACACTACCTGGGCTCTTCCTGGGACCTGAAAACACCTCCACACTCACCCCCAGCTGTAGTTTCACCCCCTGCCAAGAAGAGCATGTATTTCCATCTGCACTCAAGCTACCAGAGTGCTCCCCATGACTTGGCCCAAGAAAATATCTACAAAATCACCATCCAAATGCCCTTCTCTAGGCCAAGCTGCCTAACAAAGCAGGAATACCCCTCTACTACTGCACTCTGACTGCAAACATACCAAATGGTGAAGATTTTAAGGAGAGCACAAGAAACCATCTATGCCCCAGAGTGCATCTGTAGGCTACCGTGACTCTAGCACGGTGTGGAGCTGAGGAACAGGGTAGCTGTAACGCCACCAATCTCAGCATGAGCTACAAAGGTGTCACACTGTCAACTGGAGCTCTGCACTGCCATGGGCTCAGGTAAAGAGCCAGCCTACAGCACACGGCTTGCGTCCTAGAAATATCCTAAATATCACAGAGATAGGAATCACCTTTTGTTTGGCATTTATACAGCGCTTCGCGGACTTGCTACGCACAGAAAACGAAGAGATGAGCCTACTGGTGCCCAGTAAAGGACTGCTCATTGGAAAAAGGAAAGTTCACTTCACTCCTGGGTCAATGCTCCAAATTCCCTGATGGGGATGGGATGTGGATTTCCATGAGGAAATCTGGGGCCAAACAAGCAGGCCACAACTCTAACCAGCCACAGGGCTTCGAGCGCCAGCAGAAGGGCAGGTTTGCAAAGAGACAGGAGGAAGCTGCGCCAGGGGACGTTTAGATTGGATACTAGGAAAAACTTCTTCATCAAAAAGGTTGTGAAACATTGGAACAGGCTGCCCAGGGAAGTGGTGGAGTACTTAAAAGGTGGGTAGATGTGGTGCTGAGGGACATGGTTTAGTGGTGGTTTTGGCAGTGTTAGGTGGATGGTTGAACTCTTATGATCTTAAAGGTCTTTTCCAACCACAACAGTTCGATGACACTGTTTGCTCAGCATCTCCAAGCCTGGGTGCAAAGCCAGCCCTCACAGCATACAGGTGCCTCTGCAGGAGTGCAGAGCTTTGCGCCCTCACTCCTCCTCGCAAGGAGGGACAAGGGCTGTACTACCAGCTCACCTTCTGACCGTGAGGGCAGTGGCTGCAGGACTTACCGGTGCTGGTGGTCTGAAATGGCTCGGCATTTTCGTGCAGGACATTTTCTCTGGCTGTACTTGCACGAAAGCTCTGTTGAGCAAACCACTGTCGTTCTTCCTGCTTGAGGAGGAAAGGTTCAGGGACCTCGACAGGAAATTCACAGGCTGCAAGGGGGCAAAATAAGAAAAGTATGAGGAAACAAGTTAATTTGACCTAACAGTGCTGATATTTGGCCCGGCCAGAAGGCCAGCTAACAAATTCAATGCTTCATCCACATGTACTGTTGGAAGGCAGCTGCAGGTGGCAAAGCTCCTGCTGCTGCTTTGCACAGGGTTTCTCTGGAGCAGCAGCCAGCTCTGCCCCTGCTCTGAGCACAGTTTCCCCCTCACCTGGGCTCTTTTGAAACAGAGAGTCTTGGGGAGGGCAGGCATATTTTGCGTCATATCTTCATCCACAATATCCAAGGCCAGAGACTTCCGAACCTTCTTGATGGGACTCCTGCGCAACTGGGGGACATAAAAATACAAGTGTCAGCGTGAATCAACCCGGTGAACTGACATTCTAAGGGCCCAGGGTGCACACCGAGCCCACGTCACCCCAGGTCTGCACTGCACCACCACCTCAGCAAGAAGGCGTGCTTCAGCCTTCCCCACCACAGGGCACAGCAGCTTCCAGTGCTCTCCTCCTGGCACCAAGAGCCACTGGTTTAGAAGAGGCCCCTTTCAGCAGGAAAGGAAGGCCACGAGGACAATTGAGCCAAGAGACTTTGCATACTAGCCCACAGCCTTCTGGGAGCCCAACTCACCACAGATGCTCCAAGCCTGCCATGAGTCTCTCCTGTAGGTTAGGGACACAGCATCTCCTAGCATGCCCCAAGTTTAGCACAAGCCAGGACACAGCTGCTAGTATTTTAAGCAGGCCTTAATCACAGGCATCTCCTGCTGATTAAAAGGCAGCAGCCATAGGCAAAAAAAAAACCTCACACAAACAAACAACCCAACCCAAATTTTTTGGCATTAACAGCAAGATGAACAAAACACCCAACAACACAGGGCAGCCCAGCAGCAGGTACTGGATGCAAAAAAATCAGCTCACCCCTTGTTTCCTCTTCTGTTTCTCAGGCTTCACATCATCCTCTATGATAAGTTCGATGCCAGCTTCACTTCGGAGCACTTCTTTCAAGTCTTCTTCCAGGTGAGGAGTCTGGGGCTGGTGTGAAAAAGAGGACAGAGAACACAAGACAAGATTTGTATGCTGGGCAGACTCACTAGTATTTCTCTCAATGGATAATGGAGCCAGGGGAACCCACTGGAGCTCAGAGTGGGGAAAATGAGCACGAGAGGCTCTTATTATCCAAAACCCAAATGTGCCATCAAGAGACCAGTATGCACAGAAGCCCTGGGATGCTGGAAACTCCCATCCCCACAACACCCACATTAAAAGACCCAGTTCCACAGGGATGTTTAGGTAGAGCATTTCATTGCTTTTCCTCAAGGTCATCAGGAGCCAAGCACTGCAACCTGACTAGAGGGCAGGTTTTGGCACTTAGCTGGTTTACAGAGGAGCTAAAAGCCCTGTGGCTACTTGCCTTGACATATTCTCCGTGATAACATTCCCTTCATCCCTCCCATCTCAGCCTAGCACTACCAAACTGTACCTTGTTATGACACAGATAACGGTCACCTCACAGCTCCACCACAACCTACCCCACATCCCATTTGCATTCATTGTATTTCTGCCACCAGCAAGCACCAGACCCACCAGTACTCACCAAAGGCCTAATTGGTCCGTATTTCTCCAAGGCATTTTTGAAAGGTGTGGGGGTGTGAGGTGTGTTGTCCACCACGTACTTCTGATCTGGTGTGACAAACCTGGCAGCAAAGAGTGGGAAAGACGAAGGATCAGGCTTTCTGTAACACACACACACACGGAGAAACCCCTGTCCTCCTGAGCCCTCTCATTACACGAGCCACCCACAGAGTCTCATGGGGTGGCAGCAGAAGCTTGCCTGGCTGGACTGCTCTTGGGGTGCGAGAAGGGCAAAGAGGCACAGAGGAGCCTTCACCAGGGAAAGCACCCTTCAAAGGTGGCAGCTGTGCTGCTCCACCCTGCTAGCAGCCAAGCGCCCACATCAGAAAGCAGTACAGCACCTCTGACACGGGCCACATGCAGCTCTGCAGGCCAGCCCTACTCTGCAATGCTTCCCGGCCTTGTGACAGTCACGGCTGGACCAGCAGAAGCCCTGGGTGCAAACACACAGCAGCCAAGCCAGCTTACACCACTGGCACAGGGGAGCTCTTCTGGGCCAGGCCAACACCACAGCAGTTTTGCTAGCACAGCCAGAACCCCTTAACACACTCTGCTCCAGTCTGCCAGCAAAATGCTCCCTGAACAGACCACCCCTTCCCACCTGCCTGTTACAGAGCCCTGGGAAATCATTACCCCGGACTGCCCCTCAGGCCAGGCAAAGCAGAGGGTGAAGAGCTAAAGGGATGGATCTGAACAGCTCTTGAGAAAAATCAAATCCCTTCCCTGCTGGCACAGGGCTCACAGCACCGCACCGCTTCCCAGAGACATGCACAGAAGGTAACAGCCTACCCAGCAGCTGAGCAGAACAGTGGCAACTTGGCTGTGGCCCCAGTCAGATGGGACACTTGTCCCCTGCAGCTCAGACAGGAGCTATCTTTGGGAAACACTACATGAGAAGGACACGCACTTGTTGGAGCGGGTCCAGAGGAGGCCACAAAGATGCTCTGAGGGCTGGGGCCCCTCTGAGACTGAAAGAGTTGGGGGAGTTCAGCCTGGAGAACTCCAGGGAGATCTTAGAGCCCCTTCCAGTCCCTAAAGGGGGTCCAGGAGAGACGGGGAGGGACTCTTGGTCACGGAGGGGAGTGACAGAATGAGGGGGAACAGTTTTAAGCTGGATAAGGGGAGATTTAGATGAGATCTCAGGAAAAAATTCTTTCCTGCAAGGGTGATGAGGAACTGGAACAGGTTGCCCAGAGAAGCTGTGGCTGCCGCATCCCTGGAGGGGGTCAAGGCCAGGCTGGACGGGACTTTGAGCAACCTGGTCTGGTGGAAGGTGTCCCTGCCCAGGGCAGGGGTTTAGAACTAGATGATCTTTAAGGTCCCTTCCAACCTAAACCATTCTGTCAAATCCCCAACCTGCTATACCCCTCTCTCAGTAGTTCTAGTACAAGTACCGAGGGAAGTATATTTGAATTGGACCAAACTCCTGTGTGGAAAAGGATGCTGGTTGGGTGGGGGCGGGGGAGGAAAAGGAAGAAAAGACTTACGCTGAGTTCTTCTGGAGCAGAGGAGTTTTGTCCCTGTGCAGGGGGGTAGTGACAATCACCTTCTGACTGCACACAGGCGTGGAGGTCAGAGACGGGTTCTCCAGTTCTAGTGTATCTTGTTTGGTCCAAAAGTTTAAGAACTGCACAGCACAGGAAAGGAAGAGAACACACTCAGTCTCAAGCATCCCAGCATAGTATTACAAGTCATTACCTTTTTCCTAAATGTGGAGGAAAACTTGAGTAGGGACAATCCTCTCATATTGACTGGCACAAGAGGGATCTGTCCCAATATAAACCACGGCGACTCTTAAATCTGTACACGGACACACACATGAAAGTTGCCAGAAGGTGCCTTACAAAGGTTATTCACTTCCTATAAGGGATGAGCTGATGTGACCACAAGTAGCTACAGGGTGGGAGAGAAGTCTCTCCCCACACGGATCCAGATAAGGCCAAGCAAAATGCTGAAGTAATGCCAGTCCACCAAAGGTCTATTCCAACCTCAGGTTGGCAAACGTGAGGGAAGTCCGTGTAACACAACAGCGTGCAAGTTAACACATTTTGCACTGAGCTGTCTTCAGCCTAAACTGTGAGAAAAGTGACAAACTGGCTCACCTCTGCTAGGATTTTATTTCACAACAGCTAGTAAGTGACAACTTTACTCCCATAAGCAATGAGGTTTATAGCCTTGGGAGAGAAGAGCTGTGTGTGTTACATTCACTGATGGTTGAAGCTCAACCCAAGAGGCAGGATGTGCCATTTGCCTTCTCAGATTCACTCCAGGGCTTCCAGCCTTTTACGCTCCGCAGAGACGCCCATTTTGGGTCCCACTCTCATTTCCCAGTTCTTGCTGGCCTTGCACTTGAGGTCCACATGAACCTGACTGTCAGACTGTCCTGTGCTGCTCTCTCATGTGCCACCCAGGGCTGCAGAAACAGCAGAAATAAAGGCCTGGAAGGCAGGGGCAGACAGAGTAGCTGTGGGAGCTCAGCAGCCTCTATTCTGTTTTATAGACCAAACTCCTCCACAACAATTCACAAGACAACAGTGGGTTTGAACACCACAGTGCCCCAAGGTGACGTATGTTGGAGGCCGGGTGTGCACACCTGTGTGGATGCTGTAGGAGTCGTGACACAGGCTGAAATATCCTGAGTCCCTTTTGCAACGAAGACAACCTCAGGAGCATTTTCTTACTCAGGAGATCTGCACAAGGTGTGTGCTGCTGAGCCTGCCCGCGTGACTTAACTGGAAACGAACTGGGAAAGCCACTTTTCACTGTTGTCACTCTGCTACCCACAGCTGTGGCAGTAATGCCCTGGGGACAGAAACATCGTGCTCCCCAGCGATCCTGCAGCAGGCAGGCACGTAGGTCTGCACAGTGGTGTTCCTTCCTCATAGCAAGCACGTGTCCTGCCCATCACACAAGGCAGCTGGGCTTCCCTGACGCTACAAGCGCTCCCAGAGGCGGACATAGGCTGCTGCTCCCACAGGAAGGGCATCGCTGAAGACAAGCAGTGCTAAAACCCAGCTCTGCACCTTGTTTTAGCAGAGACACACACCCTGTCCCTCATTCAAGGGAGGAGAAACGCAAAGCTGGCAGAGCTGATGGGAACACCTGGCATTAAGGCAAGCAGACAAAGCGCTAGCACGCTCATCAGCTCATGACCAAGCCCAAGCAGAGGAGCACAGACTGGGCTCTGCCATCGCTCCATACCTGAGATGGAGAGAAGGGCAGTGTCTTGACGGGGGTGCTCTTGGGCGTCATGCTGTTGCAGGAGTCAAGGAAGGAAAGGCTGGTGCTGGTGGCGTTCTCCGTGACCGGGGAGAGGGAGATCTTCCTCTTCTTCTGCCTCTTCAGCACAGAGGGCGGCGTGCCAAAGCTCACCTCTGCGTGCGGAGAGATGGGGATGAGCTCCCCCTTGCTGCTCTTGCTCAGGTCAGAGATGGTGTGGCCGTCCAGGCGGTACTCGGTCACGTTGGGCAGGGATGGCAGTGGTTTGCTGGGGGTTTGCCTCACCGGGCTGCTGCTGCTACTGCTGCTGCCGGCAGAGGGTTCCTCGGGCAGGTCAAACTGGGTCAGATCACACCACCCGTCGGGGTCCTGTACACAAGGGAAACCATCAGAAGCAGCCCAGGAAGGAAAGCTGAGCTGGTGCAGGTGCAGAGATGAACTGGGAGGTGAAGTAAGTGGAGTTGTGAGATCATACTGGCCTTTGCAAGGAGCCTGGCTAAAGGAGAGCTCGAGCCCTCCTCCCCTCTGTGGCCAGCACAGCTGAGAACCAGAGCAGGGAACTGGCCCAGCTGAAAGCTGCTGTGCGTGCGTAGGGCAGATTTTTCTATTTACGCAAGGTTGGTTTCCCAGTTCGGTTCACAGCGCAGCTGCGCCAACAGCTGCACCCCTAACACAGAGGGGACAAAAAAAGCAGCTGGGGACAGGAGCTGAATGAAGCGACTGTCCCCCAACACCGAACCAGAGTCTTGGGCACACCAACGCAGCTGGGCACAGTGCTCTGCTGTAACCACACTGCTAGAACCAGCTCAAAAATAACCAGACCAGCTCAGAAGATCAGCTGTTTCAGAGCTCCACCCCACCAACACCCAAAGTACCATACAAGCAGGCCCCTAAGGACCCACAGATGGGCCTTTAAGCCTTGGGCACAGACTCTCTGTCCTCCTAAACACATGCAAAGTGGATCCTTCACAGATAATCAGCTCATAAGCTCCCCAGCCAGGGTGGGGGCTGCAGTGACATTTCCCTCTGATGGCAGCATAGTGCTCTGTTGATTCTAGCCAGCCTCCTTTCCACGACTAGTGGAAATGGTGACTTCATCCCAGGGGATGCAATATCTCAGGGTCTGTCCTGCATACTACATACTGGCCTATTCCCAGTCTGTCATACCCTATCCCATCCCGTAACAGGAGGGAAAGGAAAGCCCATGAGCATGAGCCTGAACTGCTATGAAAGGGAAAGCTGGGGACACTCCAGCTGATAGAGGAGGGCTTGAGATCGGGTTTGCCAGCACCTACAGCCTCCCACACCAGCAGAGGGGAATTTGCAAGCCCAGAGCAATACTGGCAGAGCTGGAAAGGCCTATTCCAGCACTGGAAAAGAGACAGGGGAAGTCACAAGCCAATGACAGACTCAGCCCCCCTCAGGATCACGGAATCCCATGGTGATGAGCAAGGGGACCCAGTAAGTTTACTCAAGGGAAAACAACAGGGATCAGTCTCCCTACATTGGTTGGAGGAGCAAGGGTCTGTTACTTACAGATTCAATCATGTCCAGAGCTTCATTGAAGGCTGGCACAGATGTTGGGTACAAATAGTTGGCAGCTTCAACGACCCATTTGTACGGTGATGTGACAAATGAAGAGGCATCCTCAGGCACCACATCATCTGGGGTCCCCTCAGTGTTATGCTCTGCCAGTTCAGCAGCTGGCAGCTCCGAGGGTAACTCCTGCACGCCCGTCACTTCCTCATCGCTGATGTCTTCTTCCTTTATTTCAGAGATATTGAGTGGCCAGTTTGGCAGGACAGTCTTTGTGCATACAACAAAGAAAGCCCAGCCAAAGGAACAAGGTCAAGTCCTGGGGATAAAAAGCAAGGGTCCTTGGACACATTTGACTCCACCTGCTCTCCTACTTGCCATTCAGTTTGTTTCACATCCCTGTTCTCCCTCACTTCTCTTTCCCATACACCATCTGAACAGGAGTCCATGCAACATAACAAGCACAGGACTGTTTAATCGAAGATTTCACTTAACAGCATCCCAGGAAAAAGCTGAACAAAGGCTGAGCAGGTAGCACTAATTCTGCAATTCCTACTTTCCAAGAACCTGCCTTTTAAAACTACGTGCTTTCTTCATGAAAAAACAAATGGCTGTACTTCACCTGCTTCCTTATTTTAAAGGGAAGGAATACACCTCTTCACCATGCCCCACAGATTGTCTGGAGCAGCCTCCTTCTCCCACCAGTAACAAGTCAACAGAGCCAAAAATATCTTCAGTCTCCAAGACAGACCTGATGCTGGGATCGACAAGGTAACAGCACCAGCAGACCGCCATCCTCCACCTGGATAGCACACTCGGGTTCACATTAGACCTCTAGCTCCTGGAGGGATAGGTCTCCCAAGAGCCAGTGTCTTGGAAAAGGCCTGGGGAAAGCACAGACTGTCTGTGTAGACACCAGGCTGTGGCAAAGGCAGCATGAGAGGTAGCAGAAGGGTAGGTGAACAGCTCTGATATGCATCAGCACAGCATGGGACTGACCCAGCTACCTGCTGCAAATGTGCTGGCGCAGTACCTGGCTCCCAGCTCTCGTTTGACTTTGGCTCTCCTTGTCGTCCACCTCCACGAGCAAGTACAGTGACTTGGACTTCTTAGTTTCATTGAGGAAGCCTCCTGTGTCTACCTTCCGCTTGATGGTGGAGTTCCAGTGATTCTTCACAGCATTGTCGGTCCTGCAGAGAAAGCAGAAGGAAACAGAAATCATCATTTACATCAGCTTTAAAGCACAGTTAACAACTCCTACACACTTTCCAGCCCCATCCTGTGAGCCCAACACATGGACCTCCACAGGCCACCCAGCTGTGAAGGCATCAGTGAGCAAAGAGGTCCTACCTCCCTGGCAGCAGCTTGGCAATCTCTGCCCAACGATTCCCCAGGACCTTGTGGGCCTCAAAAATGATGCGATCCTCCTCCTCTGTCCATGAGGATTTCTTCACCTCAGGGTTCAGGTGGTTATGCCAACGTTCCCGGCACTGCTTCCCTAACCGCCCTTTCAGGTGCTTGGCTATCAGGGTCCACTGTTTGGTGCCATATTTTTTAACCAGTTCAATTACCTTTGAAAAGAGCGGGAGAGAAATAAGGAACTGGAATAAAGGAGGGGAAGGTCAATACAGTCATGTCCAGGCTTTGCTCTTCACCTCTCTTGGAACCACATAAGGGCAAACAGAGAAAGGCCCCTTAGGAGAAAAAGCTGGAGGGATCCAGCACTGACAATCAGGTGTATCAGCATTTGTGAGAGCAACAATTCAGCCAAATTTCTGAGAGAGGCTGCTTCCACGCAGACATTTTGCCACATGGCACCTGTGAATGCAGAGGACCCCTCCAAGAAGATGGGGTGGAGACTGCCAGGTGCACCAGGGGCAGAAGGGCCCAGGTGTAGACACACATGCCTGTTTTTGAGCAAGGGCCAAGTCCCACGTGCTCCAAGGTCCCTCTGCCCTCCCTCCTACCAAGAACCTGGCCCCACGACAACAGTCCCCATAAGCACTAGTCTGTCCTCTGGGACAGAGGGGGACAGCCTCCCTTTAACAGAGGACATGCCAGGACCTGCAGCTCCATGCCCCATGGGCACCAGGACACACAGTGAAAATTCCAAAGCAAAAACTAATAATATTCACTTCAGAGCCACCCACTTTGCCACCTCCCCTTCACCCAGGGGACTGTCACTTCTGCCTGAAGCTCAGTGCAAATGCACCCGCGCAAGGAATCTGTTCAAGCCCCTGCGATACGTCCATGGCAGTTTCAGGACAAAACGACCTATTGCCTGCAACGTTCAGCCCAGCAAAATATTAGAGAGAAGGCTGAAGGGTTCTCAAAAAGCGTTTCTATCCTGGCCAGCTGCGCTCAGCTGAAAGGTGTGGGTAGCCAGGTGATGCTCACAGTGCTCTTGGCCTGTAACAAATGTCCCTACTGCAGACTCCTGACTATCAAACACAGACAAATGGACCAAAGACACCAAACAGACACAGGCCAAGGAGCTGGAGTGCTTGCAGGACAAAACAACGTGTGGTGTCAGGAGAAAGCTGGAGCCCAGCCTGGCCAGGATGGCAGTGGGCATTGTGACTGCGTAGGCTGGCAGAGTTAGGGCAAGCAAAGGACAAGCAGAAAGCAGGCAGCTATTGCTCTGCTTTAAGAAGCTGGAAGGACATCATGATAAGCTTCCTTAGGACATGCTTGACATAACAGACAGACAGGAGGCAAAAGGGACCATAACAGCCTGTAATAGGACCAAAAGGAAAAGAAATGGGGGAGCAGAAGTGTTAGAGAGAATGTGACAAACTAGAAAATTTTACAGCAGAAAACATTGGTAAAAGTTGGAATTAATTCCAACTTTTCTTAAGTAGGTCAAGATGAGTCTATCTGAGCTGGTCCCTCTCAGCTCACTCCGGAACCAGCAGAGAAACAGGCTCGCAGAGGTCATGATTCATCCAGCTAACCTCAGACATCCACTTCAGGCACAGGACACTACTGTGGCACAGGAAATGCCAGTTTTATTTTTCTCGTAGGTCAGCATGGCCAGGTCAGGTGGAGATCTGCCAGCAGATGAATTAATTCCCTTTTCTCTCTCTCCCTTGGCAGCCTACTGTAGCAGTACTGCATGAAAGGGAGAAGGTGTTTAGCTAAAGAGGCCTAGGCCTACTCATCGTGACCATGGCTGCATTAGTCTGCCCAGAACAGGGCACAGTGCTGCTCTCACAGGCATCCACCATTGGGAAGAATCACCCACATTTACAAGAAAAGACCCGAGGGTCTGACACCACCATCCTCTCTGCAGTCACAGTTCAACGCTCTGATCCTCCCAGCCCTGACTTACCTTTTGGTCCTCCTCTTTGGTCCAAGGGCCCTTAACCAAGTCTGGATTCAACACCCTCAGCCACCGGTACTGACACTGCTGATCGCTGCGGTTCTAGGAAACGAATGAGAGCAGCCATGCGTTAGACCAGAGGCTCCAAAAGCCCCTACAGCAACAGCAGGCCACACACACACACACACTGTCCCACAGAAAACCTCCAGAAGCACATGGAGAACACAGACCAGGGCACTGGGCAGAGAAAACAGGGACAGGAACCTCAATTCCGCATCCCAGCTCCAACAGACTTGCCCTTGAAAGTCCTCTATGCAAGAAGGATGTCTCTCTGCCCTGAAGGAGCACCATTTCACAGCCTGGAGCTGCAGTCACAGAACAAAATACCTCCGTGCCAGGTGCTGTACAGACACGCAGAACCAGCGCACTGAGCACAAGAAGCAACATGCAAACACTACAATTCCCAGCTGGGCAAGGGGTCACTTACAGGAAAGTGACTGGCCAGGAACTTCCAGTCATTCTGCCCATAATGTCTTACTAACATCTTCAGCTGCTCATCCTGCAAAGAACAAAGACATCCACTGTCACATACACTGAGGCAACACATGCTGCAGGCACCCCTGGGCTGACAGCATCAAGAGAACAAGATAGATATTTTGAACTGTCATGGGTTTTTTTGGTATTCTGCATTCGGGGAGGAAGGTAACTCACACCATCCTTCAGCAGCACTCCAGTGCATGGAACCCAACTGGAACAGACCGTTTGGTTCTGGGCTCTGTACTAGGGCGAGCTCATACAGTGAGTACAAAAGACGAGCTCAGCTCTGTCCCAGTACAGTCTGGCTCAAACCCTGTGGCCAAGGCCACCTGCTTAGCCAGCCCCAGTATACTCCTGACCAGACACCCCTGTTCTTCTCCCAGCTCAGCCACTGCTTTTGCCTGGCCAAGAAAGCTGACCAGTTAAAGTATATCACCACTAGCCCGGTGGTCTACCATCTTTCAGTGCTATTGGGCTCTACAGCTTTTCTTTCATGAACCCTGCTAGAGCCCAGGTTTGCCGACCCTTAGAGCTCACAAAAAGCCTGCTATGGGTGTCCTTGCCTGCGTGCTCTGGCTGGGCAAACAGAAGCCTGAAATAATTCCCTGCCAAACACAAGCTCAAGGCTTTGATGTCTACACAAAGACCACATTACTTGGTGTTCAGACCCCAGGGAAGACAGGACACGTTATGGTTTTCAAACAGAACAAAGATGATGGAGGAACTGGGAGGAGGGAAGAGAAAATGGCCTCAAGCTGCACCAGGGGAGGTTTAGATTGGATATCAGGAAAAACTTCACTGAAAGGGTTGTCAAGCATTGGAACGGGCTGCCCAGGGAAGTGTTGGGTTACGATCCCTGGAGGTATTTAGAAGACAGGTAGATGTGGTGCTGAGGGACATGGTTTAGTGGTGGACTTGGCAGTGCTGGGTTAACTGTTGGACTTAGTGATCTTAAATGTCCCCTCCAACTATAACGATTCTATGAATATCCCAACTAATTTCAGGCTCTCAGCCAGGATGACTAAGCCATGATCCCAGCAGTCTCAACTCTCCCTGCTTTTGCTACAGAAAAGGGAGGACATTTCCACTGCACGATTCAGCTTGATGGAGGCCTCAGCCATCCTCTGGAAAGCCTCTATGCTCACAAGAGGGCTGCGGGATGCAAATGCCTTACTCAGGGCTCATGTGCTTAAGTTAAAAGTGGTTGGGGCTCTTGTTCTTCAGGCTACACTTCAAACTCCCCTGAATCTCCCAGCCTCATTAAAACCTCAGCTCACATCAGCAAAACAGACTCATGGTCTTCCCCAGTGGCAAGACAGCAGGAGGTGGTGTTGTGGCCAGTGGGAGATGGCTAGGGTGGAGGCACCCAAGCCTTGGGTGCCATGCCAGAGGCCTGTCCCAAAGCACATGCTTCCAGCAAAGTGTCGGGCCCTCACTTACCTCTTCTTGTGTCCACTTGACTTTACACCTCCCATCCCGCTGCTCCGGCACATCCGAGTCGGTATCCTGGTAATGCAGCTCATCCTGGTCCTCACTAGAGATGAACACATAAAGGTTATAATTTCCACCTCTGATAAAAACGCAGCAGAGGGAACAACTTCCACCACGTAGGGCAGAGCTCCGGAGAGCAACCTGCACAGCAGCACTCCACATCTACTCTCTTCCAGCACCTTGACACCTCACAGACGTTCACTTGGACGCCCCAGGTTTAAAGGGGTCCCTCGGCTTTGGGTCCCGGTGCACTCTAGCGATTTTGATGCTGCCGAGAGCGGGGGAAAGCAGCATTTGTCCTCATTTCTGCTCCTTTCTGTCCCTCTAGGAGGGCTCTGTGTTTGGGGACTGGCACCATTTCCCCTCGCCAGACTCCCCCATTGCTAGAGCAGAGAGAAGGGATGGGAGATGCAGCCAGGAGCCGGCCAGCGAGTGCGGGGAGAGCGGCACGTAACCCGCCGGACCCCTCCGGTCT